>MU129190.1:3431-33939 GCA_014904985.1 Hydnum rufescens UP504
CTGGAACTTGCCAGAATTGATGACTGATTCTGGATTATGGTTAAAATCAGTGTTGAGCTCAGATATTTCTCATGTCTGAAGGGGCTCATGATTTCAGGTTTGAACCTTGGTTAAACCTGAACCTAACCTAAGATAGGTTTTGCCAATTGAGAAGATTCAGGTTTTGGTTAAGTTCAGGTTTTGCCCAAATGGGGCAAAACCTGACCTGAACCTGACTTTGGCAACCATAAGTGTAGCTAAAGATAAAGTACTTACCTGGAATTCACCCCACTTGGGGCCTGGGTTCCATTTGGGTGATCCCTCAAGGGGGTGTCACTCATGGTTTTCGTTCATGCAGGCCTTCGTGGCTTCATTCCTGGTTTTTGTTTGTGTGGTTGTGCGCAGTTTCATTCCCAGTTTTTGTTCAGGGCATGTTGTTCAGTGGGGCTGTGGTTGGGGGTTCATGTGGGTTCTGGTCCAATATCTAGAGAAGTAGTTGATGAATTAGTTAAACATGAATGCAGCACAAAAAGAGCAGCTTATGCTGCTCTTTTTGTGCCACAAGAATAAGGAATAAAAATAAAAAATAAAACATACCATGTAGTACCCCACACCCACTGCGGGGGTGTAGGGTACTGGGACTGTGGACTCCAGGTTGTCCATATGACCATTGTGGAAGATAAAAACATCCAGTATCAGAAAATGCGAAATTACACTACTTCCAGCCATTGGACGATCACATGACCAATTATAAAATTAATTACAGCTACGCACAGAAACCAAATTTGTTTTATAACTCTGTCAGTTTTGATCAGAGAGGTACGCCCATATAATGTTTAGAAAGCTACGAATCACACCTTTTGAACGGTACCAAACACAAGTCGAATGGACCAAAACTGCACTCTCCAGGCCAATTTTACTATAAAAATACAGGATTTACAGTAAAAAATGAATTTCTCCATCAGTTCGCATTCAATCCTCTCAGAACAACTGTGCCTGGAAAGATATAAAACATCCGCATCCAACAGTACCAAGCGCACGAAGAACAGATTAAAACTGAACTCTACAGAACAATACTACTATCAGAATCAACACCCATCAGTAAAAAATGACTTTCTCTGTCAGTTCGCATCTGATCTGCTCAGAACTGCTGTGCCCAGAAAGCTGTTAAAAATACGCATCAAATGGTACCAAGCATGCCTATTACAGATTCAAACTGCTGTCTCTGCATCGAATCCCACACCATGCACTTGTTCCTTTTATTAACCAGTAACAAAAACACCTTAACCACTGGACTAGGCTCAGATTAATCTCCAGAACCCGGAGATGTCCATTCATTTAGCCTCCCAGAATGCTCCACATGGTCAGTGACATCATGCTCCAACTACTCCACAAGCTCAGCAAACTAGTGACATCATTTCCTTTATGAATCCTTTTGTTCTCTTTATGAATGACATCACTATGACATCACTATGACATCACTATGACATCACCATGACATCACACTCTATAGATGACTCAGCTATGACCGCATTATGACATCATTTCTTTCTTGCTCTTTTGTTCTGCTCCACTATGATCTCATAGCTTTATTACTCTTTTGTTCTTGCTCCATGCACAGCCACCTTCAGATAGGTATATAAGCTAGCAGATTTTCTTGTTCCCCCCCCATCTCCTCACTCTGGAAATCAACCACTGTCAACTACTGTCTACCATTCTGCTTAAAATCTAAAGAACTGTCTATCTAAAGCCATCTGGAGCTAAGTCATCTTCAAGGTTGTTGAGACCAAGCTACTGGAAGCCATCTACACGAAATACTGAAGCCAAGGATAGTTGCAGAACCTAAGGTTAGAGTTGCTGGACATCCAAGGAAAAAGTAAGCATAACGAAATACGAGTCAGGAAAGAAGATTGAAGCATACTAACCAAACTAACCAAGCACTGACCATTCTATAGCCCACAGATATCTGCATTTTGACCAGGAGGACATAAACGAGGACACACAAATATCAGTAAATGCATGAACACAACACGAACATGTATAAGCCTTTCTACAAGCATCCCTCACATATAAGCCTTCCTATAAGCATTCCATACACGTATAAGCCTTCCTATAAGCATCTATGATATATCATTGACTATTGTTAGTCCATATCACATTCCATTCTCCAATAAACACATACATATCTTGCAGAGAGTGATCAACCATTGAAGTGAACCAACCCATTTGAATAAACAGAAACACAGTCTCCTATCTACACACTGGCTGAACCAGGTTTTGATTTGACAGTCATTGGAGCTCCCAACCCTTCTTCTATACCGTTCATATGTACAACCATTCGTATGGGTCTTCTCTGTGCCCCATCATTCAGGCGTTGATAAGTGGGGTGGTGGGGGGTTTTGTGTCAGTATTTGTTTGCAGGAGGACTTGAGACCTAGATGAGATGACATTTAAATTAGTTAAAAATTAAACATCATGCAAAAAGAGCAGCTTTTGCTGCTCTTTTGGCATGGCTGTAGGCACTGGGGGGGGGCAGGAACTCACCTAGTATAGAACCACACACCTGCTGTGGCAGGTGTGTGGTTCCTGGGGCATTATTTGATGTGGTTGTGCCCTTGTTTGGCATGGTGCCATATGTTGCATTGTTGGTGTGTTGGTGTTTGGCGCATTGCCATGGTGTGTTGCCGTGTGTTGTGTTGCCGTATATTGTGGTGCCGTGTTGCATTTCCATGCATTGCATTGCTGTTTGGGCTCTCATTGTTGGATGAGGCCTCAATCTGAAATAAATAAAGGCATTAGTAAAATATTCCAAAGTAGCGCAAAAAGAGCAGCTTATGCTGCTCTTTTTGTGCCACAAGAATAAAAAATAAAAAAGAAGTCTTACTTTGTAGTACCCCACACCCACTGTGCAGTGGGTGTGGGGTACTGGGGCTGTCCTCCAGCCCATGGGTGCAGCAGTTTGTACAGGGCCTGTTGTTCGGGTGTCAATGGGTGGGGTTATGGGGGTTCTCACGCATCGTGTTGTGGGCATGGTGCTGTCAGGGTCTGCCCCTTACTCCGGTCAACTCCGGTCTACTCTGGATCACTCCAGTCCTTGTCCACTCACCTCCAGTCCGGTTCTCCACTTATTTCCTTTGCCCAAGTCCACTTTGCTTCTGGCTTGATTCCAGTTTGACTCCAGTCCAACCCTATCTTGGTTTCATTTCCTTTTCATTTCCCTTTCATTCCCCAGTGCTTCCAGTTTGCCCCTGGCTGAGTTCCTGTTCCTGTTCCTGTCCCCCTTGTAACTACCCCCAGTTTAGCAATCACTCCCCTGTAGTATAGTCATCATGTATAAGTAGTCTGAGAGCGAAGTCCAGAGACCCCAGCTTTGGTCTCTCAGGATTTCTGCTGTTACTCCAGACTACAGGTCAGCCTTCATGTATCCTGTATTCATATTACATAATCTCAGGATTTCCGCTGTTACTCTGGACTACAGGTCTGAGTACTTTCCAGTTGACTCTGTGAGCTTAAGGACCACTGTGCTCATTTCTGCCTAGTCCCCTCTGGGCTGCTGGGCTGCCTCTCCATCCCCTCTTATCCTTGTTATCTCATTCTTGCCCAGATTCTCCCAGACTTAGCCGGACTTACACTGGACTTAGCTGGAATTATCTGTGTTTATATTTGTTTGGTGCTCTTGTCGCAGTGTGGCCCTGACAGGTGCCATATGTCACATCGTTGGCATGGTGCCATGTGTCATGTCATTGGCATGGTGCCATATGTCACGTCATTGGTGCAGTACTGTGTGTCACATCATTGGTGTGGTGCCATACATTGTGTTGTTGGCATGGTACTGTGTGTCATGTTGTTGGCATGGTGCTGTACATTGCGTTGTTGGTGCAGTGCTGTATGTCGCATCGTTTGGCGCGTCTTTGTTTGGGGCATTGCCATTTGGGCCCTCATTTCATGGGTTTTTGTCGTGCCTTGGACCCCAGGCCTCAATCTAGAAGAATACAAGATATGTTAGTAAAAGATTCAAAGAAGTGCAAAAAGAGCAGCTTACACTGCTCTTTTTGCGCTGTTGTATCTACAAGTAAAAAAACACACCTTATGACCACACACCTGCAGTGGCGGTGTGTGGTCACATGCTTGCCTTTCCAGGTGGTTACCTGTTGTGGTTGTGGAGAGGAGAAGGAAGATGAGAAATTCAATGCCAGCAATTGCCGGTACTCAAGAAGTGCCCAGTGCTGGTGCTACAAGCATGGCACACATCCATAGCAAGCATGTAGATATGGAATAAATAGTATATAATAAATATTTTCCCAATAAAATGTGAAGAAAAAGAAGATAATGGGTCAGAGCTCAATAAGGCATGAGATAGTTAATTGAAAAGTGGATTGGGCCAGTTCTATGCATCAGAATTGGCCCAAATTTAAATATAGTGATGGCATATATACACCCTACATGGGTGATTAATTATCTTGGATAAATGATGGAAAATGAGAGAATCATCCAAGATAATTAATCACCCATGTAGGGTGTATATATGCCATCACTATATTTAAATTTGGGCCAATTCTGATGCATAGAACTGGCCCAATCCACTTTTCAATTAACTATCTCATGCCTTATTGAGCTCTGACCCATTATCTTCTTTTTCTTCGCATTTTATTGGGAAAATATTTATTATATACTATTTATTCCATATCTACATGCTTGCTATGGATGTGTGCCATGCTTGTAGCACCAGCACTTGGGCACTTCTTGAGTACCGGCAATTGCTGGTGTTGAATTTTGCAACTACACAGCCACACCCTGCAACAGAAAGGTGACCACATGGCCATGACACAACAGCAACAGCAACAGCAGCAACAGCAGCCCCAGCACACAACCACATACCCACTGATGTGGGTGTGTGGTCATAAGGTAAGTTTTGTCTCAGTACCTACAATAGCACAAAAAGAGTAGCACAAGCTACTCTTTTTGTGCCACTGTGAATGTTTATACTAATGTAGCTTTATTATTCCAGATCAAAACCAGGATGAGCAACAGGCTGCCCAATGAGTGGCCCCAGTGAACCACACCTGCTGCGGCAGGTGTGGTACTATTTAAGGTGAGTCCCCCCCCCATAGATACAGCTGCACAAAAAGAGCAGCCCAAGCTGCTCTTTTTGTGTAGCTTTACATCTTTTAACTAATAATATTTTATTCTAGGTATTGCCACAAATGAAGACCCGCAAAGCAACCCCAACATGCCCACAAAGGGGATCCATGAATGACATGCCACACAAAGAGATGAGCCACACACCCACAGTAGCAGGTGTGTGGTTCTATACTTGGTATGTACCCCTAAGGATGCAAGAAGAACAGTGAAAGCTGCTCTTTTTGCATCGCTTTTAATTTTTTAACTAATTATTTTTTATTCTAGGTATTGTCACAAATGAACACCTGCGAAGTAAGCCCCCCAGGACAACAACACCCCCACGAATGATGACATGCCACAATGAGAAGAACCACACACCCACAGTAGCGGGTGTGTGGTTCTATACAAGGTGTGTAGTGTACCCCCAACATGATGCAGCAAAAGCTGCTCTTTTTGTGTCACTTTTAATTTTTTAACTAATTAATTTTTTATTCTAGGTATCATCACAAATGAAAACCCACAAAGCAAGCCCCCCCTGGAACAACAACACACGAATGACAATGTGCCACGCAATGAGAAGAGCCACACACCTGCAGTAGTGGGTGTGTGGTTCTATACAAGGTGTTGTACCCCCGACGACACAAAAAGAGCAGTAAAAGCTGCTCTTTTTGTGTTTGTTTTAATTTTTTAACTAACACACAATTTATTTATTCTAGGCTATCACCTCGCCACCCACCACACAAACCCCTCCCCCCCAGAAATGACAATGTGACCCGCCAAGCCACCAAAACCAATGCTGAATGAAGCCCACCAATGACAACTGGCCAAGGGACACCCACCAGACAAATCCCAGGAACAGTAACACATGATGTGAGACCATGGAGCTCCAAGACGAACCACACCTGCTTTGGTGGGTGTGGTAATTTTAAGGTAAATAAATATGATCATGCCAAAGGAGCAGCATATGCTGCTCCTTTGGCGTAGCTTTTCTTTTTGTTTTTTTACTAACATAGTATTCCTTATCCTAGGTTTTGATCTACCCCCACCCCCCAAATGAGACCTGAAAATGACAGAACATGGGAGGCCACAGAAGCCCCGGATGAACCCCACACCTGCTTCAGCAGGTGTGATAATTTTTAAAGTAAGTATTCGCCCTCTATAAGTACAACCACGCCAAAGGAGCAGTGCAAGCTGCTCCTTTTGCATTACTTCAAATTTTTTTTACTAATATACACTATGATTCTAGGATCCAAAACAATGACCCACCCCAATGGCAACCTGCAACCCGCACCCAACGGTGAAGTGCCAAGCCACACCCCAGTACCACACCCCCGCCCAAGCAGGTGTGTGGTGCTACTAGATAGTTTTTATTTTAATTTTTTTGTTCTTTTATTTCTATGGACAGTACCACACACCCACTAGAGCAGGTGTGTGGTGCTACTAAGTAGTGTTTTTTTTCTTTGGATTTCTACTGAGTACCACACCAGATACAGTATTTAAATAAAGAAATAAATAATAAGAATAATGGGACTGCTGAAACCCCACTGACCCAGGGTAGGATGTGTATAATATAGTGATAATAAATAAATAATTATAAATGGAACATACTATCCCCAATAAGCCCATATGGCCCACTGTCCGGCAAGTCTGAGAATCTCTAAGTCAGACTGTGAAAGACCATGACTTCCTGCTGTTGTCTGAGAATCTCTAAGTCCTAGTCTAAGGTGAGAGGGGCCCCCAGGGGCCCCTTGTCTCATGCCATGAAATCACCCAGTGGGCCCCAGGGGCCCCCACCTAAAAACCCGCTCTTAGATTGAATAAAAGCAAGGCAAAAGGGCCTAACTAGATATACAATTATGGCTGACTGGTTTGGAAAGCTGCTCTTTTTGTGCTGCTTTGAATATTTTCACTAATGTATCTTTTATTACTCTAGATCATGGCCACAATGAAAACCTGTGAAACCCAAATGACAACATGCCAAACAGCAATGCATCAAATGAGCACATGACAGACAACAACATGACAGATGAGAATGCACCCAGTGAGTGGCCCTGGGAACCACACCAGCCACAGCAGGTGTGGCCTATATACAGTGAGTCCCTGCCCCCAGTAGTGTATAGCCACACAAAAAGAGCAGCATAAGCTGCTCTTTTTGTGCTGCCTTTACTTCTTTACTGAATGACTTTTTTTTCTATTAGGTCTTCACCTTTCATGCAAGTGAATACCAATGCAAGAACCCCCACGACCCCACATATCAAAACCCAGCCAACCATACACAGGGAATATAAAGTACCACACCCGCCACCACAGGTGTGGTACTACAAGGTGAGTTTTTTTATTAATCCTGCAGTGCAAGAAGAGCAGCATAAGCTGCTCTTCTTGCAAAGCTTTATTGTCTAACATATTGTTTTCTTTTTTCCTAGATCTTGGACTTGAATCTGCATGAACCCCTGACCCCAAACCTGCCAAATGAACACCTGGTGAACAAAGATCTGGTGAGCCAAACTCTGTGACACACCCCACAACCCCAAACCTGCCAAGCTGAACCCCACAACCCCAAACCCGGGGAACCAAGCCAAACCCCCCCACATGAAGGTGAGGTTTTTTCTTTGGCTGTGATCGCACAAGAAGAGCAGCCTCTGGCTGTTCTTCTTGGGCGCATGGGTGAGCCCCACTGGGCAAGCCTATCATTGTATATAATAATAGTAGTAGTAATAATAATAAATAAATAAATAATCCATGGCTAGGGGCCCCCCAGGTCTGATATCTAGTTAGACCATATAAATGCAACCTTTGAAGTATCTAATTAGATACTGATAATTGGCTGACCAGGCTGGAGAGGTGGCATGACATGCACATGTTGGAAGACCAAAGAACATATATACATCATTACATAAGCTATGTACTGTGTTCATTCTAACAACCAAGTGGAGCTGGGGACTATTCAACTTGAATATGTTCCAACTTCAGAGATGACAGCAGACATCTTCACAACAGGGTTGATTTGAGTGAAGCATGAGGAATGCTGCAAGAGATTGGGGTTGGTTAGGCTAGGAGGCAAATAAAGTGGGAGTGTTGAGATGTGACAGGTATCCCATTTGATATTCCTCTTCCCTGATTCACATGTTTGTTATTTGCCCCTATTCCCTTTTTTGGTTAGCACCATGTATGGCATCTGGTGATCTTGGACCAGATGCCCTTTATATACCTTGGAGCTCTGGAGGCAGTTCCTTAGTTTGATGGCTCTGAACTCCAGGTATGTCTCTTTTCTTGTCACTCATGTATATATCTTCATCCTTAGTTTGACTCCTCCAGACTCCAGATATCACCCTTCATGTGATCCAGCTCTAGATGCTTCTCATTACTCTCCTCACAAAGAAGACTGAACATGACTTTGAATGGACAAATGAAGCAGAGGAAGCCATGAAGGAATTAAAGGAATTAGCAATGGATCTCCCTACAAGAAAAGCTTTGGAGATCAGTATTGCCAATGTAGGAAAGGAAGAAGAATGAACCTCTGATTATGGTCTGGTTACACTTGCTGTGGACAGCTCTATTATTGCAGTAGGATGGATTGAGTATCAAATTCTTGAAGATAGAAGACACCCAATTGTATTTGGATCCACTACTAATAATGAAGCAGAGACAAAATATTCCCAGCCTCAGATTGAATTAAAAGGATTGTTCAAAGCTATAAAAGCCCAGAGAAATGACCTGTGGGGAATCCATTTCAAGGTGGAAGTTGATGCCAAGTTTCTCAAGCAGACACTTAACACCCCAGGATTGCCAAATGCAGCTATGTCAAGGTGGGTAGCCTACATCCAGCTCTTTGATTTTGAATTATCCCATGTACTAGCAACAAGACACCAAGGACCTGATAGATTATCAAGAAGACCACACAGTACAGAAGATTCTGACAATACTGAAGAAGCTGTCTATACTACAGGCAACCCAGTTAAAGAGAAAGCCACATGAGGAATTAATAGAGCCCCACTGGAATAACCAGACCTTTTCAATTCCACCAAAGAAGACTGAATCTCCACATGAAGGGTATTTTGTTCTATCCTGCATGTCAGCTTCAGCAATGTCCATGGATGAAGAGCCCCAGCTATTGTCAAAGTATCAAGAGGTCACCTATCATCCTCACAAAGTAAAAGACAGAGATGGAGAAGACCACTGGAATGACATTGAATCATATCTGAAGTCTCTCACAAGTTTGGATATGCCTCCTTCTGCAGTTGTTGAGGGATTCCTTGCCAGAACAGGTCATCTTGATCTCTATCAGCAATTGTACCTTTCTTAGCAAGGTGTTGTACCTATGTAACAAATTCATGATAATATTCATCCAGGTCTGCCTCACTCTTGATGGATCTTGAATGGTAGCAAAACTTTGCCAACCTTTCCTGAGTATACTTTTGCCTTCTGTCACTCAATCCATAGAAGTCACAAAGTCACTCTGATAAGGCTTTGAAGGATCCTCCCTTTACTTTCAGGAAGATTTTTAATTAGTTCTCTGGCATCATCATTAGGGGGTTTCATGCACCAAAAATTCTTTCCAAATAGCTCTCAAATAATGTAGCCAAATGAGATTTGAGAGTTTCCCAAAAACCAATTTGTGGATGATTTGAAAACTGATTTGGAGCTACTTGAGCTCCAAATCACTCTTCAAATTCCTCTCAAATCCATTTTTGAATTGTAAAGCTAAGATTTGGGCACTTTTGAACAGGGATTTGGAGCTCAGGTAGCTCCAAATCAGTTTTCAAATCACTCACAAATCCATTTTTGAGAAACTCTCAAATCTCATTTGGCTACACTATTAGGGAGCTATTTGGGAGAATTTGTGGTGCGTGAAACCCCCTATTGCAATATCTGGCTAAATTTTCACATTTCTTGATATTATCATATAGGGCTTCATGACAGCAGGCTTCATAATCAGTGAGAAAGCTTTCAAGTTGTTTGCCCTTGAAGTAAGGAGCATCCCTGGCAGATGGCCTAGGCATTGGTCTAGCAGTTGGGGTAGCCATAGTGGGTGTGTGAGTCTAAGAGTGTACTTGGAGTGTGTTGGAAGCAAGGAAAATGGAGAATAGGTTCTAGAGGTTCTAGTGGCCAAAAGGTTGACTGAGTTTGAATTGAATCCCCCATGTAATGACCACCACTTGTAGAAGATGCTTTATAGCTCTGCAGAAATTACTAACACCACCAGATGTGGGCTAAGGTTATAGGGATTGGGAATGAAATGGTATGGGAGGGGTTCAGGTTAGTCTCAATGAGTTGATTGACTTCTAGTTATAGAAATGATATGGATGACTCAGATATGATGTAATGTTTCTGACTCTAGCTGGACTACTTGTATCATGATTGTCAAATTGAAACTTAGAGGCTATTTCTGATTTAAACTTTTATGGGCTTGAACTTATTATTGTATGATTTAGGGCTTAGACATCTAGCAACACCCACACTGAGGGTCCTACAACTATCTACAACTTGTTGTTGTTGCTCTGAGTATGCCTTTCAGTTACTTGGCCACTTGAAATTTCTTGTCTGTAACTACCTTATTTCAAGGGGTGTCTTATCTAAAAGTTACCTAAAACTACAAAACTTGATTCCTTATATGTATTTTTGGATGTCTGTGTACTTTTCTGCATCAAAGTCTGTGTGATGTTTGGAATGGCACAGTTGTGGGAGGTTTGGATGACTGATCAGGCTGAGTCATATCTTTTGCTTAGTCATACTTTTGAGTCCTGGTTTTTGATTACAAATATTGGTTACATAAGCATTTTTTTGACATGTAGAAAAACTTTTTATTTTGTTTGTCAAATGGACTGAGTTTCCTTGATATCTTTGGGCAGTAGCAAGATAAGGTTGTCCTAAACACTCCAACAGATCATTGATCAAGGTCTAAGGTCCATCAATTTGGAGTCCAAAATCGACACTTTTCACATGTTTTACTATTCAAAACTTGTGTTTTCAGATACTAGACAGTTATTCCTTCCACAGTGGCAGTGCTGCAGTTACTGATAGAGAAGAGGTAAAGCAGGGCTTTGGGTGGGGCTGATTTGGGAGCTGCTGCTGGTTGTGCAGTGAGGGGTGGCTGTGGGGAATACTTGATGAATTACTGGAATCATGAGATGTAGCCTGACTGTGAAAGCTCAGTAAGTTGTCTACTGAGTCAGCATCCTTCTATTCATCCCATATGAGTGCAGCAGACTTCACAGCAGCCTTCTTCCTTTTTCCTACTGTGGTCTTGTTCCCTCTCCTGTCATCAAGACCCACATCCATCCTGCTCCATTTCACCCCCTTGCTCCCTTCCCCTCCTCCAGTCTCTCCAGCACCATGCCAGGCAGTATAATCCCATGCTGCTGCCAGTGAGAGTATCGCCTCTCCATGCCTGTCCATGATAAGTGCTACATCCTCAGCTTCTCCAACTGGCCAGTTATCCACTTTGGTGATGACTATCTTCTTCTCAGGGCTAGACTCCTTGAGCACATAGTACAATGTTTTATACTGATCAGTTGTGTGAAGATCTGTGAGTGATGTGCCAAAGTTTGGAAATTCATCATTTGGCACAAAATTCAAAATGACAAGTTTGTTTTGAACTAGGACCTTGGTGAGGTTGGTCCAAGGAAACTTTGTCATCTTCACAAAAGGTGAGAAAAGGCCTATCAATGTATCCTTGATAGCAGTCCTGGTTGTGTATGTAGTACTGAGGTCTTCATCACACTTCCTCTTCCCTTGCTCCTCATTGAATTGGTTGAGCTCAACATACTGGGAACAGCAAGAGAGGATAAATTAATATATATTTGCAAGTTGAGTGGACATCATAAAGTTAGAGTTGTACCAAGCAGCCATTTCCTCAGATCCCAGGTGACATTCATTCTGAGCATGCACAGCAGGGGAGGCAGCATTACCAGTAACCATCAGACACATTGTGTGAATATCCATGGTGGCCAGCCACTGCATATTGTGTGTCCACTTGTCCTTTTGATTGGCCATAATCCGTGCAATGTCACCACCAGATTGCGCAACCAGCTTGGTAGCTCCAACCTTTGCACTCTCATGTTCTGCTATAAGCTGCACAGCTTCCATAGCCCATTCTGGGGATTCCTCTCCTCTGAAGGATTCAATGAGATGTGCATATGCTGGCTGCACCATGTTCATATTAGAGATATAGGGAGTTATTCCACATTTTCTAGATTATTTCTTTGGTTTATTCCTTGGTTTATTCCTTTCCCATTTCCCTTATCTGTTGTGCTATATTATTAGCCTTTAGTGGGGTTTATATTATGTAATAGTTCCAGAGGTTTGCTTCCTTGGTCTTACACCTCTGGAACTCTAGCTGTTCCTCCCTATTGTGGCAGGCACCTAATAGGTTATGGGCCCATCATTCTGACAAACTCTCAAATTGTCTGCATCAAAACTCCCCTGGCTATGGCTTCTTTGAGTTCCCCCTCCTTCAGTTCACCTCCAATCATTCTGAAATTTGGTATATGGCCTCACCCACATATGATTTCCCTGTGTACCAGATTTGAGCTTGATCCATTGAGATTCAAGCTCATTGCCATCTGTGTCTCAGATCACTCCTGTCAGGGCGACACTGCCGTCAAAGCCACAAACAGAAAGAGGAAAGAGATTAATTAACCACACACTATCGCAGTGGGAATCCTGAGTATACACCACACAACAAGGGACACACAAGTCTCACACCTATTGCAGTGGGAATCCTGAGAGATCAAAACTGGTGATCCCCCAACTGCAGAGGGCTATAAATACTATTTCCTGCACACAGCCACCAGCCTTCCAGAGCCTTCCGCCATCTTCCATAACCTTCTGGATCCTCCTAGAATGCCGGCTCCACAGCCCATCAGTCAGCCTCCACAGCCACCATCACTAAGCCTCACTAAGCTGATGCAGACATGTTACGAATCCTGTGTGCACCTCCACATGGCTATGCCCCAACTTCCATATGTATCCCCCTTAGTGTATGTACTTCCAAGGCAGTGACAAATGAGGTGATATTAGAAAAAGCAGACAAGTGAGGAGTAGGGGCGGATGAGACAGTATTGGAAGAAGCAGATGAGTGAGGACTGAGAGTGGATGAGACAATATTGGAAGAAGCTGGCAAGCAAGCAGATGAGATAATGTTGGAAGAAGCCAATGGTAATGAACACACCAGCCAGCAGGGGAGACCCTTGGGTTATAGGAATCATTGGTGGTGGTGGGATCTACACATATCAAGCCATGTTATCTATCCTGCCACTGAACATGCTGAAACTGCTGAATGGACACACCAATTTGTGGTGTTGCTTGTATGTGCACTTTGCCATGTTCATCAGATCAACTAACCATTTTTCAATGAGACCTGGTTCATGATTTGGAGGGCAGTGTGTGAATGCAGATTGCATGATGTCAGGTATCTTTGAAACTGCACCACCAGTTCCCCAGAATACTGAACCATCCATGCTGTGGGCAGCTTGTATTGATGATAACTTTGCAACTTGATGGATGTCAGCAAAGTTCTGAGGAGAGAATTTTTGAATGGCTACTTCTGCTGTGCAACAATCTCTGAAGACTTGCTTAGCCCAGTCCTTGAATGATGGACCAAATTGGATGTCATCCATAATGAAATTGCCAAAATTGTCAGTGCCAAAAGATTGCCACCACTCTTCATATGACGAAAAGAGGGTACTCCCAAGATAGTCGTATTCTGAAGCTATCATGCCAGTATCTGGGAGGTGATGGAGCAGGTGACAGAGGTAGAGAATTCGTGATTCATGCCAGGTAGAACTGTGAGGTTCCCCACCATCAAATTCTTCATATTTGATGGAGAGGGTACTGTCAGATTCATGTTGGCCTGTATCATGAATATCATGGACTGGATGTAGATAGGTGTGAAAATCAAAGGGCTCAGCTTGATCAGGATGGAGGGCTCCAGTACTGTCAAGTGTGTCCTGTAAAGCTCCTGTAGATGAATCCATGACATTGGCTGGCTCAGAAACATTCAGAGCCTCATGGCCACATGTCCAGACTTCTTTGTTCTTAAGATTGCGGCCTTGACCTTGACCACTCAGCAGCCAGTTCTGGGTTTGGATCCCTCTCCCCCTGGCTGCTGAAGATTCTTGAGTCTTGGAGCCCCTACCCCCCCTTCTTGGAAGCCTTGTATGCAAGAGCTTTGGCTGTCCTTTGGATTTTTCAAGAACTTTGGCTAACCTGAAGGCAAGAAATTGCTCACAGAGGAAAGAGTGTATAAATAGTTGCAGGAACTCACAAGTACATCACCCCTGCCTTCGGGATCATGGGATGGGAGTTTATCAGAAGCTGTAGAGGAGGTAGACTAGAAATATATGTTAAAACAATGAGGAAAAGAAAAGGTATAGTCCTCTTACCCCAAACCACAGCCTTTTCTTGCCACCTCTGGTTGAGGTCGTTAGACCAGGATCTTCAGACATGATTCAAAGAGTGTTCCTTTCCTCAGTTAAGTCCGTATCCAAATAATCATTCAAAACAAACAGAGGATTCAGGACATCCACTAAATTAGTTTGTCTACATAATCTCTAAGTTTACTGAAGGCAGAATGGAGGTCCACACCTCTAAAAGAATGCAGAAACAATAAATTTGGCTTGATTCCCACTCAGTAATGCTGCGGGCCTAGCTGTAAATGTTTAGTTTATCAAGGATAGAGGAATATAGGTACAGATACAACCACTGTTCAACAGAAATTACCCACTGAAATGTGGGTGAGCTGAGAGGTGGTGGTGGTGAGCCAAGAGGTGGTGGTGAGCCAGGAGGAGGAGGTGGTGAGCCAGGAGGTGGTGATGGTGAGCCAGGAGGTGGTGATGGTGAGCCTAGGATGCCCCAGGCTCACTGAGCTCAATTTTGATTCCAGATGGGCTTGCCAACCCCTAATGAGATTCTGTGGTGGCTTGCCAAAGCCTCAATGGGGCTCCCTGAGGCCATCTTTGGCTCCCCCATACATGGTCACCCTGGAGCTTCTCAGGGGCTATCACCCCTGAACCCCCATCTTTTCTAGGGGGGACTAAGGCTCAAAAAATAGGCCCTGGGGGGCCAGATTTTTTGAGCCCCTAATGGAATTAAAAGCTGACCTCCCTGGGCAAGCCACTATAGCTGACACCTTCATAGGTAGGTTGTACCTAAGGTCATTTGCCTGAGGTGGATATCTGGAGTTCAGAGGAGTCAAACTAAGAATGAAGATATCTACATGAGTGACAAGAAAAGAGACATACCTGGAGTTTGGGGGAGTCAAACTAAGGAACTGCCTCCAGAGCTCCAAGGTATATAAAGGGCATCCAGTCCAAGATCACCAGATGCCATACATGGTGCTAACCAAAAAAGGAAATAGGGGCAAATAACAAACATGTGAATCAGGGAAGAGAAATATCAAATGGGATACCCATCACATCTCAACAGGTTGGAGGAGTTTGAGAAGTAGTGGTGGGAGGGCAGAAGGGTTGAATTGTTCCTGGATGATTGTCCTGGCAAGGGTTGGCTGGAGAGAAGGAGTGCTGTTCATTAAAGCAATGCCACAACTTATCAATGTGAGTGGCCTTGTCCTTCCATTCTTGAAGGGACATAGGGAGGGTGTCGAGGTGTATCTTCTCAACCAAGCCACAGAGCAGTCCATGTTCATAAGCATCCATCAAGGCTCTATCATTAAAGCCTGTCTTCCCAGATATGGCCTCAAAGGCCATTGTATACTCCTCAGCTGTAATCCCTTGAGTCATCTTCAAGGTATGAAGTTACTGACAGGCATGAGCCTCTCAGTCTGCATCACTGAAGGCTGCCTCAAAGTAGGTGCAAAAGGTTTCCCAATCAGGAAAGGGAGAATCACCATCAAGGATAGCACATGTGTAGTTGGAAGCCCAGTCACCAGTACTGCCTCCTTGCATGTAGGAGAGGGCATAGAGGATCTTTGTCTGGTCAGTGGGAAAGGAGTTGGGTCAAATAGCAATGTTAAGTTTCAGAGCACAGAGGAAGGGATCAGCCTTCTTTTGATCACCACCGAAGACCTCTGGATCAGCTGCCTTTGGGGGATGTGCAGAGATGGAAGGAGTAGTGGCAGGAGCAGGAGGAACTTCAACAACAGGAGCAGGGAGGTTCTCAACAACAGCCTTGGTGATCACCTCGACTTCAGCCATCAGAGTTTCATGAGAAGAGGCATCAGTCTGAAGGTGAGTCACTAGGTTCTGGAGTATAATGTTCTGTTGCTCCAACTGCTTGTACCATTGTTGTTGTGCTTCCATCATTTGATGAAGGCCTTCTCCAGCAGCACCAAAGACAGAGAAGGCATCAGTGGGAATTTTGTCCATGAGGAGAGGAGGTAGAAAGGATAAGGAAGATGTTTGTGGGGTTGAGGAGATGAGTTTCAATCTTCTGTCAGGGCGACACTGCCATCAAAGCCACAAACAGAAAGAGGAAAGAGATTAATTAACCACATGCTATTGCAGTGGGAATCCTGAGCATACACCACACAACAAGGGATACACAAGTCTCACACCTATTGCAGTGGGAATCCTGAGAGATTGAAACTGGTGATCCCCCAACTGCAAAGGGCTATAAGTACCACTTCCTGCACACAGCTACCACAGCCACCACAGCCCATCATAGACACAGCCACCATCACTAAGCCTCACTAAGCTGACACAGCCATGTTATGAATCCTGTGCACACCTCCACATGGCTATGCCCCAACTTCATATGCATCCCCCTTAGCATATATACTTCCAAGGCAGTGCATGCCTGGGTACTCTAAAGGTGTCCAAAGTGTCAAAGGACCATAATGATGCTGATGGAGTAGGGATTGGGACAGGTGGTGTGGATTCAGGGACTGGGGGTGGAGGAGGAGGGGGAGTTTGGATTGGCAACTCCATGGACTCATGCAAGGAGTGAGGAAATGACAGGTGCTGACAAGGGTGCCAATGCTGCCACTGGTTGACTACCCAGCCCATAGCCTGCCAGTTGAGGCCCAATAGAACAAGGGCAATAATAATAAGAGAAATGCCAATAATGGCAAGGATGACAATAACCCCCTTACTGAATGGAGGGAGAGAGGAGACAAGAGCATTTGAAGAAGTAGGTGCCATATGATAGAGTTGATGAAGAATGATACTCTGATGGGTAAGTCAGGCAGAAGCAAATGTCAATTTGATCCTGACAAGGAGGCTCCAAAAGAGGTTGATATCATGATACTGAACGCTCTTGATCAGCTTGATGGGGTAGGACTTGGAAATATTGTTTAATGTATTAGTTTTGCCAATAGATAAATGAACCTTATTCCATTAGTCTTTCATGAGTCCCAACCCAAACTGGGTGTGCCAGGTAGGATTTTGTGCAAGTTCCTTGTCAATTGGGGGCCCAGAGGCCTAAAAGTACCTAACTTCCATGGGGCCCCAAAGCCCAAAATAAGCCTAAAGTACATTGAATTGCTCCCAGAAATAGCAATGTTTAATATTACTGTGGGGCCCCAGGCTCTCTCAGCCTAACTAGGCTCATTCCATGAATTGTTTTTGGGCCTACTTTAGGTACTGAAAATAGCTGACCAGGCTGTGCTGGCTGATATACCTTTCTGAAGGTGACTGTGCATGGAGCAAGAACAAAAGAGTAATAAAGCTATGAGATCATAGTGGAGTAGAACAAAAGAGTAATAACAGAATGATGTCATAATGCAGTCATAGCTGAGTCATCCATAAAGTGCAATGTCACAGTGATGTCATTCATAAAGAGAACAAAAAGAATCATGAAAGGAATGATGTCACTAATTTGCTGAGCTTGTGGAATAGTTGGAGCATGATGTCACTGGTCTTGTGATGTATCTTGGAGCTCATGGGAAGCAAAATTAAGGGACATCTCTGGGTTTTGCAGATTAATCTGAGCCTAGTCCAGTGGTTAAGGTGTTTTTGTCACTGGTTAATAATAGGAACAAGTGCATGGGGTGGGATTTGATGCAGAGACAGCAGTTTGTATCCATTGTGGAAGATAAAAACATCCAGTATCAGAAAATGTGAAATTACACCACTTCCAGCTTTTGGATGATCACATGGCCAATTATGAAATTAATTATGGCTATGTGCAGAAACTGAATTCATTCTGTAATTCCGTCAGTTTTGATCAAAAATGTATGCCCATATAATCCTTGGAAAGCTGTGATTCACAGCGTTCTAACAGTACCAAACACAAGTCAAACAGACCAAAACTGCACTCTCCAGACCAATTTTACTATCAAAATCCAGAATTTCCAGTAATAAACAAATTTCTCCATCAGTTTGCATCCAATCTGCTCAGAACCACTGTGCCTAGAAAGATGTCAAAGATCCACATCTAATGGTACCAGAAACGCAAAGAACAAATCAAAACTGAACTCTACAGAATGATATTACTATCAGAATCAATACCCATTATTATTTTACAAATTTCTCCATCAGTTCACATCCGATCTGCTTGGAACCACTGCACCCAGAAAGCTATTAAAAATATGCATCAAATGGTACCAGCAATGCCTATTGCAGTGTGGAAGATAAAAACATCCAGTATCAGAAAACGCGAAATCACACCACTCCTAGCCTTTGGACAATCACATGACCAATTATGAAATTAATTATGGCTATGCACAGAAATCAAATTCGTTCTATAACTCCATCAGTTTTGATCAGAGAGGTACGCCCATATAACGCTTAGAAAGCTACGATTCACACCTTTCGTACAGTACCAAACACAAGTTGAACGGACCAAAACTGCACTCTCCAGGCCAATTTTACTACCAAAATCTGGGATTTCCAGTAAAAAACAAATTTCTCCATCAGTTCACATTAAATCCTCTCAGAACAACTGCGCCTAGAAAGATATAAAAAATCCGCATCCAACAGTACTGAGCGCGCGAAGAACAGATCAAAAATGAACTCTACAGAACGATATTACTATCAGAATCAACACCCATCAGTAAAAAACAAGTTTCTCTGTCAGTTTACACCGGATCTGCTCAGAACCACTGCGCCCAGAAAGCTGTTAAAAATCCACATCTAATGATACCCAGAATGTCTATTACGGATGCAAACTGCTGTTTCTGCATCAAATCCCATTCCATGCACTTGTCCCCATTATCAACCAACAACAAAACACCTTAACCATTGGACTATGCTCAAATTAATCTCCAAAACCCAGAGATATCCTTTCATTTCGCCTCCAGAATGCTCCACATGGTCAGTGACCTCATGCTCCAAGCATTCCACATGCTCAGCAAATTGGTGACATCACCCCCCTCATGATTCCTTTTGTTCTCTTTATGAATGACATCACCCCTCATGATTCCTTTTGTTCTCCTTATGCATGATTCAGCTATGACCACATTATGACATCATCTTGTTATTTTTCTTTTGTTCTCACCTATGACTCACATATGACTCACCCATGAGGGAGTCATATTTCTTAAACACAGCCACCTTCAGAAAGGTATAAAAGCTGGTAGATTTCCTGTATCCCCCAAGAACCATCTCCTCTCTGGAAATCATCACTGTCAACCACTGTCAACTTTTCTGCTTACCTCTAAAGAACAGTCTATCTATAAGCCATCTGGAGCTAAGTCATCTTCAAGGTTGTTGAGACAAAGCCACTGGTAGCCCTCTACGCAAATCACTAAAGCCAAGGATAGTTGCAGGACCTAAGGTTAGAGTTGCTGGACATCCAAGGAAAAGTAAGCATAACAAAATACGAATCAGGTTTTGAAGAAAGAAGGAAGAAAGATACTAGCAAGACTAACCAAGCACTGACCAGTCTGTAGCCCACAGATATCCGCATTTTGACCAGGAGAACGTAAACAAGAATACCCAAATATCAGTAAATGAACCAACACAACATGAACAACGTATAAGCCTTTCCACAAGCATCCCAGACGTATAAGCCTTTCCATAAGCATCCCACATGACATATAAGCCTTCCTACAAGCATCACAGACATATAAGCCTTTCTATAAGCATCCCACACGATGTATAAGCCTTCCTACAAGCATCACAGACGTATAAGCCTTTCTATAAGCATCCCAAACAATATATCATTGACTACAGCTAGTCCATATCCCTTCCTATTCTCCACTGAACACCATACACATCTTGCAGAGTGTGATCAACCATTGAAGTGAACCAGCCCAATGAATAACAACAGAAATACAGTCTCCCATCTACACACTGGCTGAACCAGATTTTGATTTGACAGTCATTGGAGCTCCCAACCATTCTTCCATACCATACTAGGCATTATTGGTACCATTCAATGCCAACTTTTAACAGCTTTCTGGGCATGGTGGTTCTGAGCAGATCAGATGTGAACTGATGGAGAAATTCATTAAATACTGATGGGTGTTGAGTTTAAGAGTAATATCATTATGTAGAGTGCAGTTTTGATACTTTCTTGGCATGCTCAGTAGTGTTCAATGCAGATTTTTAATAGCTTTCTAGACACGGTAGGTTTGAGCAAATTGGATGCAAACTGATGGAGAAATTTGTTAAATACTGGGAAATTTGAATTTGACAGTAAAATCAGTCTGGAGAGTGCAGTTTTGGTCTGTTCAACTTGTGTTTGGTACCATTCAAGAGGTGTGAATTGCAGCTTTCTAAGTGTTATATGGGCCAGGATTTCTGATCAAAACTGATGGAGTTATAGAATGAATTCAGTTTCTGCACATAGCCATAATTAATTTCATAGTTGGTCATGTGATCATCCAAAGGCTGGAAGTGGTGTAATTTCAATACTGGATGGTTTTATCTTCCACAGTGAGTGTGTGGTTTGTCTGGGGTCCTGTGGCATTGCATCATCTGTTCCCATTCCCAGGTTTTGTTTGGTGGGTTGCATTGTCATTTCCAAGTGGGGGGGGTGTGTTTGGCCAGCTCAGGCAAAAAACTTGAATAATGTGATAAATGATGTGTTAATTAAAAATTAAAATGAACAATGAATGCAAAAAGAGCAGCCCTTGCTGCTCTTTTTGCATTGTTGGGGGGTGTACTACATCACTTACCTTTTGTAGAACCACACACCTGCTATCACAGGTGTGTGGTTTGTGCAGTTTGGTGTCCCTTATTTGATGTGCCACCATTCATGGGCTTCACTTTGCAAGCAGGTGATTGTTTGGGGGAGGGGAAGGTTGCTTCATGGGCTTTCATTTGTGGTGGCAATAGCCTAGAAGACTGCATTATTAGTCAAAAAATTAAAACCAGTACAAAAAGAGCAGCAGTGTAATATAGTGTATTACATAATTAAGTTAGGACTCAAAAGTCATGTATATATGGCAGATTCCATGGAATCAATAATTAACCTTTGCCCAGACCTTCATCACTGAGTGAGAAACCATGAATATCTGTCTCTACTCTGCTTCTATCTGCCTCTCTGGTTGGCCTGTCTAGTAGCCATCAATACTAGCCCTTGCCCTGGCTTTGGAACTGTGCCTTTGGACCTTAGCTGGGAAAGCAGTGAGTAGGATAGTCCATTCCTCTCACTGACCCCCCACTCTCTCCTTAGTTAGTGACTGTGCCACTTGGCCAGTCACTACTTTATATCCTTTCACCATTCCTCCCACTCCCTCACAACCTTTTCTCCTGTGTCCAGGGCAAAGCCAGTGTTTAGCCCTGTTTGCAGCTCCCCCACCTGAAGCCACTGCTAAGGGTGGTGTGATTACCCATTCTCCTCCTATTCTCCCTATCCCTACTCCCTCCCCTGTCAACTCCACTTTGTCCAAGTATGACAACAAGTGCCCTCCTGAATTGGGAGGCACTTTGTTACAAGCAGGTGCTGCTCTTTTTGTGCCATTGTGGGTACCCAACATTACTTACCTTGTATAGAACCACACATCCACCATAGTGGGTGTGTGGTTCTATGGGTTTGGGGTCAGCTCATGTCTTTGTTTGGTGCATCATCATTCCTTGGTTTTATTTTGGGGGCCAGGCATCATTTCAGGGGTGATTCATTTCACAGATCTTCATTTGTGGCAGCCTAGAATAAAAGATGTATTAGTTAAATAATAATAACTGGCACAAAAAGAGCAGCACTTGCTGCTCTTTTTGTGCTGTTGGGGGTGCACAAGGTAACTTACATTATATAGAACCACACACCCACTGCAGAAGGTGTGTGGTTCCTGGGGCCTCCCATTGGGTGGTCTGTTGCCAGTTCTGGTTTGGCTCTTGCTGTTTGGGTTCTCATCACATGGTGACTAAATAATAAAAGCTACATTAGTATAAGACTTCAAAACAGCACAAAAAGAGTAGCTTTCACTACTCTTTTTGTGCCCTGGTATCTACTGAAACAAAAACTCACCTTAGGACCACACACCTACAGCAGTGGGTGTTGTCATGTCTATGCCTTTCTGGGCCATTTGTTGGGTGTGGCTGCATAGTTGTGCAATTCAATGCCAGCAATTTCTGGTTGTTAAAAAGTGCCAAAGTGTAGTGCTATGAGCAGAATACATATTAATAACAAGTATATAGATGTAGAATCAATACTATATAATACATATTTGTCCAAACAACCAAAGAAGACAATGATAATGAGTCAGAGCTCAAATAAGGCACAATATGCCTAATTGAAGAGTGGATTGAGCCACTTCTATGGGTCATAATTGGCCCAAATATAGATATAATGATGGTATATGTGAATCTCTACATGGGCAACCAGGTATATTGGATGATTCTGGCATTTTTCAATTTTTCACACCTTCAATTCCCTAAATAGGGAATTGAAGGCACAAAAAATTGAAAAATGGAGGGAGCACCCAAAATAATTAATTGCCCATGTAGGGTACATATATCCCACCAATATATTTAAATTTGAGCTGATTCTGAACCAGAGAAATCACCCAATCCACTTTGCAATGTTCATGCCTTAGTGAACTCTGACTCATTGTCATGTTCTCTTTATTTCCTTTTGACAAATAGTAATTATATGGTATTTATTTTACATTTAGTCACTTGCTACTAATTCATACTGTAGTCATGGCACCAGATACTTGGGCACTTTTTGGATGCCAGCAATTGCTGGCATTGAGTTGTGTTTCTTTCTTTCTTGCAACCAGCACCTAACAGGGAAACCACCCAAAGAAGGAAAGATGACCACACACCCGCCAATGCAGGTGTGTGGTCACAAGGTGAGTCTTTTTAATCATAGTAGATATAACAGTGTAAAAAGAGCAGCAAAAGCTGCTCTTTTTGCACTGCTTTGAACTTGTTTACTAACACAGCACCTTTCATATAGATCATGACCTGGTCCTAGGGATCAGCCAAATGATGGGGGCCCAACCTACCAGGGCCCAAATAGGACCATGCCAGGCAACAACACAAGAAGGAAGACTGTGACACTGTGATGAACACAACCAATGTGACCAACATGACCAATGCAACCATGACAGACAACAATGCACCCAGTGAATGGCCACACAAACCCCACACCCACTACAGGGGGTGTGTGGTTCTCTATAAGATGAGTCCCCCCCCTCCAACGTATCCAGCTGCACAAAAAGAGCAGCAAAAGCTGCTCTTTTTGTGCTGGTTTTGATTTCTCACTAACATAAATATTTTTTCTAGGTTATCCCCTACCCTACAACCAATGAAATGAAGAACCACCCAACAAGAATGAGTGGAACAGACCCCCACCAAACAATCACCCACCAAATGAACCCTGAACCCCCCAAAACAACAGCCCATGACACAAATGCACATCAAAAGCCACACACCAAATGAAAACCACATGAGTGAAGAAGGATTACCCCACAGCAAAGACACAAAACAATGTGGAGCCAATGAGTGGCCCCAGGAATCACACACCCACTGTGGCAGGTGTGTGGTACTTCAAGATAAGTTTTTATTGTTTATTTTTTTATTTTTGTGGTGCAAGAAGAGCAGCATAAGCTGCTCTTCTCACAATGCTTTAATATTTAACTAACCTGTTCATTTTTCTAGATCTTGAACTTGAACCCCATGACACCAAACCCACAGAGCAAAACCCAAGATGCTCAACCCACTGAATGAAGGCCCATTGTGGAAGATAAAACATCCAGTATCAGAAAATGAAAAATCACACCACTCCCAGCCTTTGGACAATAGGGGGTTTCATGCACCGAAAATTCTTCCCAAATAGCTCTCAAATAGTGTAGCCAAATGAGATTTGAGAGTTTCCCAAAAACCAATTTGCGAATGATTTGAAAACTGATTTGGAGCTACTTGAGCTCCAAATCACTCTTCAAATTCCTCTCAAATCCATTTTTGAATTGTAAAGCTAAGATTTGGGCACTTTTGAAAAGGGATTTGGAGCTCAGGTAGCTCCAAATCATTTTTCAAATCACTCACAAATCCACTTTTGAGAAACTCTCAAATCTCATTTGGCTACACTATTTGGGACCTATTTGGGAAGAATTTGTGGTGTGTGAAACCCCCTAATCACATGACCAATTACAAAATTAATTACAGCTACATGCAGAAACTGAATTCATTCTATAACTCCATCAGTTTTGATCAGAAACATACACCCATACAACTCTTGGAAAGCTACAATTCACACCTTTCAAACAGTACCAAACACAAGTCAAACAGACCAAAACTGCACTCTCCAGACCAATATTACTATCAAAATCCAGAATTTCCAGTAAAAAACAAATTTCTCTGTCAGTTCACATCCAATCCTCTCAGAACCACTGTGCCTAGAAGATGTTGGAAATCTGCATCTAATGGTACCCACAATGCAAAGAACAGATCAAAACTGCACTCTACAGAACAATATTACTATCAGAATCAACACCCATCAGTATGTTACAAATTTCTTCATCAGTTCACATCCAATCTGCTTGGAACTACCACTCCCAGAAAGCTATTAAAAATCTGCATCAAATGATACCAAGAACACCTATTACAGATGCAAACTGCTGTTTCTGCATCGAATCCCATCCCATGCACTTGTTTCCATTATCAACCAGCAACAAAACACCTTAACCATTGGACTATGCCCAAATTAATCTCCAAAACCCAGAGATGTGCTTTCATTTTGCCTCCCAGAATGCTCCACATGGTTAGTGACCTCATGCTCCAAGCATTCCACATGCTCAGCAAATTGGTGACATCACCCCCTCTATGATTTCTTTTGTTCTCTTTATGAATGACATCACACTCTATGGATGACTCAGCTATGACCACATTATGACACCATTTTGTTATTTTTCTTTTGTTCTCACCTATGACTCACGTATGACTCACCCATAAGGGAGTCATTTTCTTTAAACACAGCCACCTTCAGAAAGGTATAAAAGCTGGTAGATTTCCTGTATCCCCCCATCATCTCCTCTCTGGAAATCATCACTGTCAACCACTGTCAACTTTTCTGCTTGCCTCTAAAGAACAGTCTATCTATAAGCCATCTGGAGCTAAGTCATCTTCAAGGTTGTTGAGACAAAGCCACTGGAAGCCCTCTATGTGAATCACTAAAGCCAACAATAGTTGCAGGACCTAAGGTTAGAGTTGCTGGACATCCAAGGAAAAGTAAGCATAACAAAATACGAATCAGGTTTTGAAGAAAGAAGGAAGAAAGATACTAACAAGACTAACCAAGCACTGACCAGTCTGTAACCCACATATATCCACATTTTGACCAGGAGAACATAAACAAACCAACACAACATGAACAATGTATATGCCTTTCTACAAGCATCCCCTATGTATAAGCCTTCCTACAAGCATCCCAGATGATATATCATTGACTACAGCTAGTCCATATCCCATCCCATTCTCCACTGAACACCATACACATCTTCCAGAGTGTGATCAACCATTGAAGTGAACCAACCCAATGAATAACAACAGAAATACAGTTTCCCATCTACACACTGGCTGAACCAGATTTTGATTTGACAGTCATTGGAGCTCCCAACCCTTCTTCTATACTGTGATGCCACACCTGCTGAACAAAGGCCCACCCCCATGAATGAAACTGCAAAACAACTGACAACCAACATGAACCTGTGAACTGGGCCACACAGGAAAATAGGGAGCCACACACCCACTGCAGTGGGTGTGTGGTGCTCCAAGATGAGTTTTTATTGTTTATTTTTATTTTATTTTTGTGGCCCAAGAAGAGCAGCATAAGCTGCTCTTCTTGCCATGCTTTAATGTTTAACTAATGCCCTTATTTTTCTA
Organism: Hydnum rufescens UP504; assembly: GCA_014904985.1. NCBI lineage: Eukaryota > Fungi > Basidiomycota > Agaricomycetes > Cantharellales > Hydnaceae > Hydnum > Hydnum rufescens. The sequence goes on from MU129190.1 coordinate 29,702, forward strand.
GATCTTGAACCCTGCATGAACCCCCAACACCAAACCTGTGACCTGAAACCCCATGAACTGAAGCCCATGACCCAAAGCCCCACAACCCCAAACCTACCAAGTGAAACCAAACCCCATGAATGAAACCATGAACATGAGAGTACCACACCCACTGCAGTGGGTGTGTGGTACTCTCAAGGTAAGTTTTTCTCTCTAGAGCTACAATCATGCAAGAAGAGCAGCCATGGGCTGCTCTTCTTGTGCTTTATTACATTTGACTAACGCATCTTTTATTTTAGGTGACAAAATAGCCAACCCTGGACACAAACCCACACAAACTGCCCCATGCAAATGGGCCACATGAATGCATGAGCCAGGCCCACCCCATGAGAATGAGCAACTGAGGCCACACACAAACAGGTGAGCCATACCCCATGCAAATGCCCAAACAAACCCCACATGTGCATATAAGCCAGGCCCCAAGCAAGCCCACACCCCTGCTGTGGTGGGGGTGATCATTTATGGTATGTAATTTTCATTTTGCTACAAGTGCACAAGAAGAGCAGCCACAGGCTGCTCTTCTTGGGTGCATGGGTGAGCCCCACTGGGTGAACCTACTGTATATAATAATAATAAATAAACAATCCTAATGGCTACAGGCCCCAGGGGCCCCTGGGCTACTTGACCAGCCCCCTTGACTGAATTGCATGGGCCCCTGGGTCTGATATCTAGTTAGAGCATATAAATGCAACCTTTGAAGTATCTAGTTAGATACCGATAATTGGCTGACCAGGCTGGGCAAAAACAGCTGAGTTGGTGGACCAAATCTCTGACCTCACCTCACACTGCACTCATATTCTTCTTTTGTCTCTGTACTGGTGCACCCATAATGCTCTTGACCCTGGTCCTGGAAATACCCTTATTTTGATGCCAAGTCTTGCCTGCACATACCCATGAACCCCTAGTATGGAGTCATGGTTTGTTTAATTCAAATGATACTACTCATTCAATGCTACTCACAGCAATGCTATTTCACAGCTTGGCACCAACACTGGACCCAGCTCCCAATGTCATCCAGAATGTGCATCCACTCATCCTTCCTCCAGTACTCTACCCTCAATGCACCTCTCTTTGCAACCCTGGCACCCCTGTGCCATCAGAGTCAGCTGTGGATGCCAGCAATAATATGATACCACTCCTTTTCACTGACACTCTGTATCTGATGGCTTGGATCCCTGTACACAAGTGGTATACCCTTGTTGTCAGCCCTCTGCCCAAGGGTGCTGAGCAGGAATGTTGGCTCAAAGAATCACACCTTACAGTTGCCTTGGTGTACAACAAATCCAGCAGAAGAAACACTGTGGCTTTCAAACATGGATCAATGTGTCTTGCCTTCAAATCTCAACAACACCTGGGTATGGTTTACAACACCCTAAAGTCTCAGGCTGAAATTTGAGGCTTGAGCCAGTTCCAAATCAAGGATGTTTTCCTGGAAATGGTGTCATGCATCTGGTTATTCAAGCCTCAATATATTGAATATGCAATTGCTTATCATCACTCACAATCAGATCTCCAGGAGATGGTGAAATGTGTGCCTCTCATCACTTCAGCAATTCATCTCCCACCAACATGCTGGGAAATACCCATCTCCCATTCATTTAAACATGCACAGTGGCAAGAACACAACTCCAACCCATTGTCATCTTTCAAGCATCAATTCCTTGACACCCTCACATTTCCTCCACACCTTTCAGGAGGCAATCAATTGTTGCTACCTCAGCTTGCCAAAGAACAAATCCATCCAATGGATTTGATAAGACCTGGCTTTTCGATAAGCTGGCATCAATTGCCATATCTGACATCCCTCCTTATCTGTGCCACTTGGAGATGGTGATGTGTGGCCATCTGGAGCCTCCTCCTTGGTCTCAAGTAAAGGAATTTTCAGTATACATGGGGCCAACTAATGGACCATATGACAAGCTCATTTGGCTCATTGCAAAGTGGGTGATAGAGGATGGGGGTTCTTGTGTCAATGTGGAACAGTCATCCACATGTCAAGCTGATAAAATCTTTGGCTACTGAAATGACTGCTGGTGCATAGTACTTGAACTTGATTTGGATATGCCTCATTATTTACATGGATAGTCATTATGTAATACTGGAGTTCTCCAGAATCTGTCTCTGCTCTTGCTCACCTTCCTTTCCCTGTGAAGTGACCCCAGAGTGACAAAAGGTGTCATTGGCAAGCTCTTGCTCACTGCATACCTTGTACTCTGCATGGCACACATGAAGGCACCAGCCAAAAAAAAATCACCCCCAGTTGCTGAACCTGCTCTGGCCTTGAATTCATCTCATGTGAGGCCTGGACAAAAGGGCCCAAAGTACAAGAAAGCTGTTGTCTCATTGGACAGTGGGGAAGGCCCCCAGACAGCTGACAAGCCCACCTAACGCACCCTCAAAAAGGTACCTCTTAGGTGGGTTCCGGTTGCATTGGCCTTTGACCTAAGAGGTGGTTTTTATATAGGCATGTCTAGGCAGGGTCTAAAGGTGTTCAAAAGATGAAAATTTTCTAAGTCCCTATAATAGGCATGCCTATCTGTGCCCACCACAGGCGCCACTCCCAGGCTTTTTAACTATTTGATAGGAATTCTGGGGTTGATTTAGGCATGCCTAAATCAGTTGTGTCTAATGATGTCTAGAGCTTAATTATTGACTTTGAATTGAAGAGGCTTATCCAGGGTTGATTTAGACATGCCTAAATCAGTGATGTCTAGTGATGTGTAGAGTCAGGTGCTGCTCCAGGGGTTTTACAATGACTTGATGGACACCCTGCAGTTGATTTAGGCATGCCTAAATCAGCTGTGTCTAGTCATGTCTAGAGCTTGCTATATCTCATTAGAGTTTCCTGGTGTGTCCATGAGGGCTTAGTATGCAGTGTGTCTACTAGTGGATAAATTAGAACAGGTTGACCATCACCAGGAGGTGTCTAATTGTGTGCCTAAGCAAGTCTAAGCATGTCTAGGCATGTCTAAGCATGTCTAGTGTCTAGGCATGTCTAGCAGTCTAGCATGTCTAGTGTCTAGGCATGTCTAGGCATGTCTAGGCATGTCTAGGCATGTCTAGGCATGTCTAGGCATGTCTAGGCATGTCTAGGCATGTCTAGGCATGTCTAAGCAGGTCTAGGCAGGTAACTTGGGACTGAGTTTAGTACAAATATTATGTAATTATTCCTAAATGGTATCCAGTTACATAATACATGTATCCTATCTTAAAAAAATGCCAAAATGCGGAAATTAAATGAAGTACATCCAAAGAATATTAGCATCCAGCCCAATGGGGGCCCAGGACCAGGGGGAGGTGCCTGGGATGGATGGATGGACCCCTGGGGACCCTGATAAAGTGAAAAAATTAGGCCCAGGGCCAATGGTTAATCCCTGAAACAATGAGGGCAGGAAGAACAGCTCCAGAACCACGGAAGTTGCCGGAATCTAAGCGCTGAGCGATCGGTCTGAAATTTGGCACATGACTAGAGACTATCTGGCCGCAAACCATATTAAAATTTCAGCCAAATCCATGCATTAGTTATTGAGATATGAGGCAAACAGTTTGATATTGAAAATTGATTTCTCCTCCCATAGAACAGCTGGGGACTTGAAAATTTACAGGGAGCATAAACATATAGGGTACTAATTATGTGCCAAAAATTATCCCAATCCATCCAGGTTAAGGCAGTGAACTGGACAGGGGGTACCAGAACCACCAGAAATTTCCGAAAAGGAACCACTGTGCAGATCGCTCTGAAAATTGGCACACGTGATTAGAGAGCTCCTTAGGCGAAAATCATATCAAAATTTCAGCCATATCCATGCACTAGTTATGGAGTTATAGGCCAAACAAGTTTGAACATTGAAAATTAATTTACTCCCCCTACAGACAGGATATGAACTTGAAATTTTACATGGGGTATGGCCATATGATGAACTACATATGTGCCAAAAATCAGCTTTTTTGGTTTACTTTTAGGCATGCCACTTCCTTGGCAGGAAAAATGGGAACAAAACCCTACCATGAATGTGAGCCACTCCACCTCAGGCCTAAACTGGGTGGAATAAGCTTTCTTTTATTAGTTTATGACCCTGACTATATCCAAAATTAGAATGAATTGGATGTGTGGAAGTGCCTGAAATTGAGGGGGAGGGGGAGGAAGGTCAAAAGGGAATTACATCAAATGTAGAGCTGTGGTGGCTCTGATATTATAC
>MU129190.1:44755-57142 GCA_014904985.1 Hydnum rufescens UP504
CCCCTTCTGACCAGAACCGATCACGAGCACACAGCTCACCCCCCACCACCTCCAATCTCATGAGGAGGTGAAGAGGATTATGAAGTTGAGCAAATTGAGAATTCCAGGTATTTCCGCTGGAGACTCCAGTACCTAGTGAAGTGGAGAGGGTACCTGGCTTCCAACAATGAGTGGGTCCCTGAAGCCAACCTGGAAAACACCCTGGAGGCCATCCAGGAATTCCACTGGACTCATCTGGAGGCCCCGAGACACATTAATGCCTTGGAGTTCACATCCATACCATTCAGGACCACCCAGTTCCTTACAGAATCTCCAATGGACCTCCTGGACTGGTCAACGCATTGATGGATTCAAGGAACAACATATTTACAACAAGGAAAAAGCAAAAAGGGAGGAGAGGAGGACAGAACAACAACTCGGACTACTCATCATCCTCACCCTCATCATCATTGTCTGCATCATCCATGTCATCGTCCTCATCATCATCATCATCATTACCACCTTCACTTTCCATTATGACAATGGGCTCCTCTGTGTCAGGGCGACACTGCCGTCGAAGCCACAAACAGAAAGAGGGAAGAGATTAATTAACCACATGCTATCGCAGTGGGAATCCTGAGTATACACCACACAACAAGGGACACACAAGTCTCGCACCTATCGCAGTGGGAATCCTGAGAGATCAAAACTGGTGATCCCCCAACTGCGAAGGGCTATAAATACTATTTCCTGCACACAGCCTCCAACCTTCCAGAGCCTTCCGCCGTCTTCCATAACCTTCCGGATCCTCCTAGAATGCTGGCTCCACAGCCCATCAGTCAGCCTCCACAGCCACCATCACTAAGCCTCACTAAGCTGACGCAGCCGTGTTACGAATCCTGTGCGCACCTCCACATGGCTATGCCCAACTTCCATATGTATCCCCCTTAGCGTATGTACTTCCAAGGCAGTGTACGCCTGGGTACTCCAAAGGTGTCCAAAGTGTCAAATGACCGTAATGACGTGGATGGAGTATGGATTGGGACAGGTGATGTGGATTCAGGGACTGGGGGTAGAGGAGGAGGAGGGGGAGTCTGGATTGGCAACTCCATGGACTCACGTGGGGAGCGAGGGAACGACAGGTGCTGACAAGGGCGCCAATGCTGCCACTGGTTGACTACCCAGCCCATAGCCCACTGGTCGAGGCCTGATAGAACAAGGGCAATAATAATAAGAGAAATGCCAATAATGGCAAGGATGACAATAACCCCTGTAGTGAATGGAGGGAGAGGGGAGACAAGAGCATTTGAGGAAGTAGGCACCATATGATAGAGTCGATGAAGAATGATACTCTGACGGGTAAGTCCTTAGGCGGAAGCAAATGTCAATTTGATCCTGACACTCTGTATGCTGACACTTGACCCCATGTCCAGACAATGGACTCCCACCTGAGGCCAGCTTGACCATTCCAGACCTGATCCCCATCCACTCTGGACTTGGGACTGAAGGACGAGAAACCACCTGACGAGGGACCAGGTGCTGGGTGATGGCCTGGAGGGAGTCTCACATCTCCCCCACCAACAACGCCATCTCCTCCACAGCCCAGGCCTGCTTCTCCAACGCCTTGGCTGACCATTTGTGCACAAGCACACTTTGCTCCATGGCTACTGCCAGTTGGAGCTGGATGTCTGCTGCAGGAGCATGACCATGGCCCTGACCCATTGATGGCTCAGCTCCAGACACCCCTTCATCACCCAGTGTGCATCGAACTTTTGCCATGAAGCACAGCCAGCATGCCTGCACTCCCAGCTTGTCCTGGGGGACACAAGAGATCTGGTGCTGAATACAGCAGATGCACATGGTGGACCTGGAGGATATTGTTACCAAGTAAGCAGAACTTCACCAGGACACAGACTCACAGCTGGTTCGCAGAGTCCTCACAGACCCTTCTGGCAGTAGCCTCCACCTTAGCCTTAGCCTCTGTGGCAGCCTTGGCCTCCACAGCTGCCTTATGACATGCTGCCTCAGCTGCCTTCCACTTCGCCTCCTTCTTCCACTCCTCCTCTGTGAGCCTGGCCTCCTCCTCCTGTGCCTCCTTTAATGCCTGCACAGCCTCTTCATGGCAGAGATGAGCTTCTTCAAATGGAGAACGATTATTGCCTGACATGTTATGTGGCACAAAAACTCCAGTGTTGGAGGGATAAATCCCTACACCATAGAATCCTCATCCTTGGCCCATTTTCCCTATGAATGAATCAATTATATGTCACTGCGCTCATTTAATTATATTGCCATTCATTTATTCGAGAAATCAATTGGATTCCTACCCCTTTCCAACTCATAATATTGCCTCATTCCTTTACCATGTCCACCAGTCAATTTATTGACTATCTGTCAGACTTCAACAGTCCTCATCAAAAAGGGGCAGTTTATGCCCTACTGGGTATGCACCAGGAGCTGTCATCACTCCAAACTCCCAAGATGTACGGAAGTGGCCCTGGTGGGTTTCTTGCAAAAGCTTATCAAGGCTGAGAGAACTACAACATATATGAACAGGAGTCTTTAGCATCATTTGGGCTAAGCTTGGACACTACCTTGAGGTCCCCTTCACCCCAGTTGAGATCTTTGATGGACCTCGCAGTACTCCACGTCTGCCAGAAGTTGCTGGAGGCAAGCCTGGTGGAGCATATCCTCTCCGGTCAACTTCACCCTCCAACACCATGTCTGGGGACACATCGGGAACCCATGCCCTTTTCCTCGCTGTAGACCATCCACATGGGTGACTCCCAACAATTCTGATGTAGTCCTCCTAAACTGTGCCACCTTCCAGGATGAGCACTGACTCCCCGAGGTCATTACAGCAGGGCCCAGCCAGAGTTGATGGACAGTTAAGGGCAATGGAGATTGTGATAAAGTATCCAGGTCATTAGGAGCTGGAATGAGATGGAGCCGAGGCACACTCAAGGAATTGGGAACTCCATGGGCTCATGGTTCTCTACTGAGGCATGTTACATCCTGTTTGGACCCCAAACTCACCATGACCTTGTGCATGACACATGATACCCAGCCACAGGTCCCCTGGATGCGGTGGAGCATATGAACTGGGTGTCCGTGCACTATGGATGGCAGGGATGTCTCAATACATTGCCCTATGTCTCTGCCATGTGACAACTTGCACCAGACAAACTTCCCCTCCTAAGCCATCTGGAACAACTCCACCCCAACCTGTGCCAGACTGTCATGGCAGGTTCATATCCGGCATGATACAGAACTCCTGGAATCACCTGGATTTGAAAGCCTGATCATACATCATGCAATTGGTTATCAAATGAATCATGCAATGCCCCCAACCACCAAGTTGATTCTGCCAGGGTCCCCATACTGTTCCAAGTACAACTGATAAGACATCAATCGGCTTCCGGAACAATTCGGTGACCAAGGCACCACCTTCCTTCTCAAGTTCAAAAGGACTGAACTCACTCCTTGGCATTAGGAAATTTCAATGGCTTTCCACCCCAGATCGATGGACAGACGGAGTGGGTGTCAATCAGGAATTGACAATCACATCCAGATCTTTGTTAACCGCCAGCAGAACAACCTGGGGCAGAATGGCTCCCTATCACGGATTCCACATATAACAAACTGTGTGCACTCCTCTACATGCAGACCCATTCCGGCTGGACTTGGACAGGCCCCTGCTTGGATGACCAGTCCTGCCAGGACATCGAGGTGCTCAGACTTCTCACTCGTGCAGAAGGCTACGATGAAGCCAGGCTGCCTTAACGACGGCTGCGAAGACATGGCATGCTTCTACAACCCACTGCTGGACACCTGGGTACACAAATTGCGACCAGTTATGGCTAGACACATGTGACATCTCCACTGACCATACCACCAAAATCTCCACAATGGCTTGGGCCCTATAGCGTTGATAAAGTCATCTCCCACTCTGCCATCCATCTCAAACCCCCTGCCTCCTGTGTATCCACCAGTGTTCCATGTGGTCCAAACGCGCCTTCTGACCAGACCGATCCAGAGCACACAGCTCACCCCCCCACCACCTCCGAATCTCATGAGGAGGTGAAGAGGATTATGAAGTTGAGCAAATTGAGAATTCCAGGTATTTCGCTGGAGCTCCAGTACCTAGTGAAGTGGGAGAGGGTACCTGGCTTCCAACATGGAGTGGGTCCCTGAAGCCAACCTGGAAAACACCCTGCGAGGCCATCCAGGAATTCCACTGGACTCATCTGGAGGTTCCCGAGACACATTAATGCCTTTGAGTTCACATCCTTACCATTCAGGGCCACCGCAGTTGCCTTACAGAATCTCCAATGGACCTCCTGGATGCTGTCAATCGCATGTGATGGATTCAAGGAACGACATATTTAGCACAGGAAAAGCAAAAAGGGAGGAGAGGGAGTGCAACAGAACAACAACTCGGACTATATCATCATTCCTTCACCCTCATCATCATTGTCTGCATCATCCATGTCATCGTCTTCATCATCTCATCATCCATTACCACCTTCACTTCTCCTTATGACAATGGGCTCCTCTGTGTCCGGGCGACACTGCCGCGAGCCACAAACAGAAAGAGGGAAGAGATTTAATTACCACATGCTATCGGTTGGGAAATCCTGAAGTATACACCACCACTAACAAGGACAAACAGTCGTCGCACCTATCCAGTGGAATCCCGAGAGTCAAACTTTGGTGATCCCCCACTGCGAGGGCTAATAAATATATTTCCTGCACACAGCCTCCAACCTTCCGAGCCTTCCGGCCGCCTTCCATAACCCTTCCGCGATCTCCTAGAATGCTGGCTCCACAGCCCATCAGTCAGCTCCACAGCCACCATTCACTAAGCCCTCACAAGCTGACGCACCGCGTGTTAGAATCTGGTGCGCCACCTCCACCATGCTATGCCCAACTTCCTATGTATCTCCCTTAGCGTATGTACTTCCAAGGCCGTGTACGCCTGGGTATCAAAGGGTGTCCAAAGTGTCAAATGACCGTAATGACGTGGATGGAGTATGGATTGGGACAGGTGATGTGGATTCAGGGACTGGGGTAGAGGAGGAGGAGGGGGAGTCTGGATTGGCAACTCCATGGCTCACGTGGGGCGAGGGAACGACAGGTGCTGACAAGGGCGCCAATGCTGCCCTGGTTGACTACCCAGCCATAGCCCACTGGTCGAGCCTGATAGAACAACGGCAATAATAATAAAGAAAAGAAATTGCCAATAATGGCAAGGATGACAATAACCCCTGTAGTAATGGAGGGAGAGGGGAGGACAAGAGCTTTTTTCATCTTTTGAACACCTTTAGACACTGCCTAGACGTGCCTATATAAAAACCACCTCTTAGGTCAAAGGCCAATGCAACTGGAACCCACCTAAGAGGTACCTTTTTGAGGGTGCATTAGGTGTTTGATCTCTATAAGTATAAGTAGTTACTTGATGTACACTTGCTCTTTAGAAGATCAAGAATATATTGTCAACTGATTGAATTATCCTTTCGTGATCTCAGTTATCACTTGTGACTCTCATCTCTAAGCCTTTGCATATTAACTCTCAAGAAGCTGGTCTTCCTCATACGTACTCCTCTCATGACCTTATGTAATTCCTGCTTTGCAACTCTCTCATCAATCACCTTAAGGGCATTTCCTTGCATTCAACTTGATTATGTAATTGTACCTCTCATCTCAAGTACAACCCTTAACAAGGTGTAAAATTGAAAATCAACTTGCCTGGGCAAATATGCTGAAGCTCCAGCTTATAGAAGTAATCCTCAGTAGAGAGGAAAGGTCTGTTGGAAGCAGCACACCACATCACAGCAAGCATGCAGTGATGAATAGGGTCATATCCTGTTTGGACAGCAGCTATTTCTTCAGATTGTGAAGTCAGATTGTGCTTTGCTTCACATGTCTTCATTAGACCTAGGAGCTTATCAGTAGGCAGATTGCATTTTTGAGTAACTTTGCAACCAGCATGGCCTGACTTGCAGGTATACTGGTACTGAAAGAAGGTCCTGATATTGCCTTGGCCAGTGATGCAGATAATAGTTGCATCAAAGTGATCATAAGCAGTGCTTCTACATCGATGAGTGTCAAATGCTGTGTCAAGAGTTAGCCCCTTATCAAGAAGCAAGTTTTCCGCAACAACATGTACCGGCAATCTTTGCATCACACCAACCCTTTGCAAGCATGTCCTCATCTGTCTTCTTCCCTGTGGCTATGACATCAGCATCCTGAGACCAGTCAATGGCTGGTTCAGATTCAGCATCTGACATTGACAGCACTATGAATAAACAGAGTCCAAAAGTGTCATGTCAAGTCAAAAAGCAAAAATAGTAATTTGCAATTGAGCTTTTCAACCTTGTGACTTGTCCCATGCCACAAGGTTCTAGGAGGCTGCATTGACATTATATTACAAGTTCTATGCTGATACATGATGAATCTACATTTTTGTTTTTGGAATCACAGTTCATAGCAAAGTTCATAGGTTGTGACACACTGTTCATGACCTACATGTGTGAACAATTTGTGAACTGGCTCATGGAATCCAAGTTCACAGGCCAACTCTAATGACAAGTAGCTAGAATTACCATATATATCCATAAGGAAAGTCCTGACAACTCAAGTCGACTCAAGTCGCAAGTCACGACTCGACTTGCGACTTCGAGTCGTAAGAAGTCGCAAGTCGCAAGGAGTCGCCGGGAGTTGTCCGAAGTCGAGTCAAGCCGCGCCAAGTCGCGCCGTTGCAACACTAGTCCCAGCAATGCCTTCGAACGCGATCTGTCATTATCAGGAGTGGAGATGCCCATCTTCCACTGGGTGTGGCGCTATAGAGAAGTTCGTCGTCGCCCAAACGCGACCAGGAGTGAGCCGTTTGCATGTAGAGGCGTGTTTTACTTCATGGGAGATCAGAATCCGCTGTTAGAACTTTGTTTGTACCACCAATTCCCGAAGGGGAGAACTGTACAGCAGTTTTCCGATATTTGCTTCCGAAACGTGTCAGTCTCTCCTCTCAACTTTAAAATGGAAAACGACCAGGTCAATAGCCACGCTTCAGTGCATCGGTCCTTTTTTTCTTCCTTAACAAGTTGCATTCTTCCCCCAGGGTGTTCTCGTCGACCTTTATGTTCCTCGTAAATGCTCCGCCACAAGTTCGTAACTGATCGAATTATCTCTCTTCTGTTTGTGGTGGAAAATGCTGAAATGACCCCCCCCTTGGTTCTTGTTCTTGCTCTCGTTCTTTTTTTTTCTTTTCCAAGACCGACTGATCATCGCCAAGGACCACGCATCCGTCCAAATTTCCATCGCCGACGTTGATGCCGATGGCAAAATGCTGCCCACCTCCACTTCGTTTGCGCTATGTGGCCAGGTTCGGGCTGACGGGGAAAGCGATGACAGTATCAACCGGCTTGCCACAAAAGCAGGGTGTAAGCCTCTTGCCCGCCAATCCCTTTTTTCCTCTTTTCAGATAGACTAATCTCGAGTGCCCGGTGGGTTCCTTTTTTTTTTTTGCAGTGCTACGCAACGTCTGGTCATACCAAAAGTGATCGAGTCCTTTGTCTACGTGTCACTTTTTGGCTACCTTCTCACGGGATTGTAATGCAATTGCTTGACTGCCCCTACTGAGCATCACGAAAGACCCTTCAGATGTAGGAACGAGGAATCATGCCAATTTATATTCTTCATCCTGCTAGCGTGACTAGAGTTTGCTACGCTCTTGTTTGGCCAACCATGACTCAATGTCACTCTCACTCCTCTTCAACCATGCGGCGTTCGCCCGGATGGAATCCAAGGCCTGGTGGTATGCGAGCTCATACTTGGAGATATCCTTGTCCTGAACAAAGAAATCCGAAACCTTGGTCAGGCTGTGGGAGATTGAATGAATAATGGCTGGTAGACCTTGAAAAACCTCTCGGTGTCTTGAGCATCCTCTTCAGTCGTGTACGATTCGAAGACGAATTTGATGATATAGCTGAGGGAGAAGTTTCCCTCGAACCGCTTTAAGATCTATTCAAGGCCCTTGCATAGTGAGCGATCCAGTGCGACTTCGGGCGAGAAATGGTACCAACTTCAGCATAGTTCTCCTTGAAGAATACAGTCACCCCCCGTCGAGTTGTTCGATTTGCCCCTAAGCCCATGAAGATATACATCCAGTCCTGAGCATAAATGGGACATTAATGGCTCCACAAACAACTTCAGTTCTGTTTCTGCTCGTACCTGCAACGGCACCTCTTCCAATACCAACTTAAGAGTGTCCTGCATGATATTCAAATCGAGGGAGGACGTGAGGCCCTGTCTAGTTTCATGATAATGTCCTCAGAACTAGACAACAGACGGGCCTGGAAGATATAAGCACTCACAACGCCGAAATTTTGGTCGAAGGGGTCGGTGGCTTCCTCCAGAGCTGCTTCACAGTATCGTACTCCTTGCGCCCACCGTATTTCACCGCCTAGAGTAGTCCAAACATCATCGGTCGCGGTCAGGGACATCCACAAGCAAGACTGCTACGATCTAGATTCATACCGTCGCATACGTGACCTGCTGGAGATCAGTGGGAATCTTCGAATCATCCCCCGTCTCCTGGAAATGGGCAAACCGTGACTTCAACTCTTCGATAACACTAATTTGACGTCAAGACCAATGACGCCAAGAAAATATGTAGACCACGAACGATGGGTCTTCCGCAGCCGCGGCCTTTGTAATAGCTAACGTTCGGAGCTGTCTAACGTCGGCAGACTCATCTGGCAAGTACGTGTAACCGAACTTCGTCACTAGAGGGCCATAAAGCGTCTAAGGGACCACGACGTCATAACCACACATTTATTTCTTGAAGCAAAGAATGCATACCTGCAAGAAGGCATTGAACGCGTCGCGAACTGGCTCAGGATGCTCCCAGAGAAGTTTGCGGATCATGGTGAGCTGTGTGGTGATGCTCTCCCAGACAAGATCTATCGCGGAAAGCGGGTCGCTCATCATCATCACCGGGAATAAAGGCGCCCAGAACACGCACGTTCGGTTTCGTCTTTCAGGCTTGCGATCAAGTCCAGAGCGCCGCTAGTCGCGCCAACCCCGGCTTTAGCGAGTACCATCGCATCCGATACCAGCCCCATACGATCCTCCAAAGTGAATACCGAGTTCTTCTGTGCTGCCCATTGCCCAAGCAGTTTGAGACGTTCCGGTTCGTATGCCACCCGGACTGTGAGTCTCGATCAGCGGTTGCCACCAATATTCGAAAGAGATCATGAAGGACGCACAAACGCCAATAGTTCCCGCGTTCAATTTGAATGGCTTGGTAGTATCAAGGGAAATAGTCGTCTGACGAGTGTCTAGGACAATACTTCTGTCGATCACGGATTTGCCGCTCGAATCTGTCGATAGGATTGTTAGAGGGATATACCTGAGTTGATATCCTCAGTAAGGCTCTTCCTCACGATGCAGCAAAATACGTCGACGTACCAGACGGTCTGGTTTTCCTCTTCCGTAGGGTCTCCCGTGGCAAGGAACCGGTCTTGTCGAATATGTAACTTTCCACCCTCCTCTTTGACGGTGAGTACTGGATATCCGATCTGGAATCCAAATTGATGCAACTACCCAATTGATACTACATTACAAGCACATACCTTGTAAACCCATTTGTCCATCATCCTGGCGATATCAAGACCAGTCGCTTCCGCGATGCCATTCCATAGGTCCACCGGCTCACTGTTGGCGTAGAGATGGTTCTTAAGGTAAATGCTAACACCCTTGAGGAACTTCTCCTCCCCAACGTATTGGGATAGCATGCGTAGCACTATGTAGAGACGTCGGCATGTGTGCCTAGTGCAAATGAAGAAAACTACTACTTACTGGAAGCTGCCTTAGAATAGGACAGTGCGTCGAACTAAGGGGGTTCAAGGATATCAGTGAAACAATCCAGTGCACACCACCTCACATAAACGCACAATCTGAAAATCAAAAATCCCGTCAATAAAACAAAGGACGGGTTGACCACGCTGGGCACTGGGAAGTATCGTACTTGATTGATCATAGCCGCATCAGGGCAATCCACCTGGATGGGATGAGAGCTTCGCTGAGCATCTAATTGTAGAGCGCGCTCCAAGTGATCATTGATGAATGCGCTGTGTGGACGCCACTCAGGGAAGATCTTGTTAAGGATGATAACTTCGCCCATCTGTGCATATCCATCGTTGGTTACTCTATTGGTGGGAACAACGTGTCACCTACCAATGTGGCAAAGCCTTCATTTAACCATAATGCATCCCACCAGCTCATCGTTGTAATATCCCCAAACCACCTGGCGGTCAGAGGAGATCAAAGATTACATCGGGCCTTCTTCATACCGATGAGTCTGGCAACTTACATGTGTGCGACCTGAGATAATCCCCAAAAATCAGAGCCCCAATCTATCCCGGGGAACCGGACGTACCTCATGAGCTTGCACGACTGCAACACGTTTCTTCGCAGCCAAGCTTGATTTCTTAGGGTCGAACAAGAATGCGGTAGTCCGCCCAGTTATCAAGCCCCAGTTTTCCATGGCCCCAGCATCAAAATCAGCGGCCTAGAAGCCTCGCATTGAAGATAACGGGCTAATGGCGAGGAGCTGATTTGGAAACGTACCACGAGAGTATCCAACTTGGGTAATGGGAATTCGACATCAAAGACTTCCTCGTATAGCGGGAGGGTCTTCTCCTTGACCTCAAGGGCGAACTATGAAAGAATACATTTCAGGGGATTTCCACGTACAACCTCGATCCAATACATTACCTGAGCCTGATGAATGGAATCGGGAGTAGCTGAAAAGTACCAAACGAAGAGTTCAGACGATGAGAACTGCATAAAGTCAACCGGATGGAGCGCACCGTATATTCTCAACGGACGGATCCTTCCACTCAAAGGACTCTTATACGAGCTCTCGAGATACTCAAATTGACCATTTGCAAAAGCGACGAGGTAGCTGGACATCTGAACGAATCGTTCTCTAGTGATCGGCGCCATGAATTTAAAAAAAAAACATTCTGGACATACAGGGGGCGTCTTCTCGAAAACGGTGACTTTCCATTCGTTTTGGGCACCAGGAGAATTCTCAAATGGATACAGTTCCACAAGTTTAGCCGCTCCGGCGGGCACGTTACTTCCATGAGGAACCTCCGAGGACGCGGGCATATTGCTTAGGCTGACTGTATCACTGCGAGAAATGAGGGTGATTGTGTACTGAGCTTTGAGAAGCGGTTCATCCCAGCTCGGAAAAGCCCTGTATTGAACGGTATGAAGAACAATAAAAATTGAGGCAACCTTGTGCATACCTTCGAGCAGCAGTTGGCTTGAAATGGCAACCAAAGTTTATGAGAGTAATAATTGGTGAGAAGCAGAGCGGACACGTACTTCGAATCTGGAAACGAATATATATTATATGAGTGTGGTCATGCAGAGGCCAAGAATGAGTTCTTACTGTGTCAACGTGTAGTACCTGGGACCCATTGGTAGTAAGAACATAATCCACGGTATGAAGAAGAGAAATGAGATGACAGACTTTTTCTTCCTTCGTGCTGGAATGATGAAAGATAATAGCCTGGAAGAGGGGGGGGAGGGATTGATAAAATCAATGGCAGTTGAGCAGAAATGTTCGACCGTGACCGACCCATCATGCTATTATTCAGTTTCGCCTCCATCCCACGCTAAGCTTGATGGACGATCCTTGTTTAAATTTCTGAGGAAATGAACGAAACTCGTTCTTGTTTTTCGTCTGCACTTTGTGAGATCTGGTGGTGCACTACATCTACGCCATCGAGGACAGAAGCCGGGAAAAATCAATCTCTGCGGCATTGAATGTGATCTTGTCAGTCTCTCCGAGACGTTCAGACTATGAGCGCATCCAAACATAAGCAGGCGCACAGAGAATATCATCCGGAAGGGACACGGACTCGATGATTCCATAACCACAAAAATGGGAGCGTCTCCAGATCGGTTTTAAAAGTCAGATCCGTAGTGAGTAGGACGGACTGTGGTGGGGCGAAATCAATAGGTTTATCCGATTCAGTTGTGGGTGGGGAGGGAGCATCATGCGAGTGCGATCGGAAGCGAAGCAGAATGAGCGGGCAGTGATTCTAGTTTTTGAGAGAATAACAGGACGAAAGATGTATGATATTCGCGGTGTTGGGATCAATACCTGGCCTACCCGTATGGATCTAAGTCTGGAACCCGCAACATGTAAATACCGGAAACGTGCGCAAAAATTGGACGCGCGGCTGTTGTGTGTTGTGCACGTCAATACAATATATACACAGGACTACAATGGTATGGGTATTAGAGATACACAGGACAAGTAGGCTAAGAGGATGTTATACAGTGGAAAGGAGTCAGAACAGAACCCGATGCCATCCGCACATCCGAGGC
>MU129191.1:19521-29614 GCA_014904985.1 Hydnum rufescens UP504
TCAATTATGATACACACTATATCCAAAAAAATGGAATGAATTGGGATGTGTGGAAGTGGCTGAAGTTGAGGGGGAGGGGAGGAAAATCAAAATGAATTACACAAGATGTAGAGCAGGGATGGATCTGATATTAAGCCACTAGTGCATATGTATATGGGAAGCTCATATGCCAAAATTCAGCCTAACCAGATCCCATTTAAGCATTGCTCCACATCATCCCCCCCTAACTCACAATTTCCTCCCCAGGGCCTTCCATCCATGCCATTACCCTGAAAATTTACAGTTGGCTCATCCAAACACATTTATAACATCCTCAAAATTTCAGATTTCTTACTGCAATGTGAGACCTTGCAGAATATTTTCAGTGCCACTGTAATACACCCTCCCAGTGAGGGCACTTGCAGAGCTCCAATGACTCTGATTTTTTGTAAGCCACACCTGGTCACCATTTGAGGCTCAGGTGGAAAATTTCAGCCCATTCTAAGCACTTCTGGCATTGGTCACAAATGACCCAGATCTTCCCCTCCCCCTGCTTCACTTAGTGATCCAATTTGCATGGACTCTGTGGCCATTTGTAGTAGTAGTGGGTGACACCCCATGATTCCAATTTGAAGACATTCCATGCAATATTCATTGAGTTATTCAAAAACATTCCAGATCAATTCAATTTGAGGTCAGAGTACGGTATTTAGTGAAATACCATACTTCTGACCTCAAATTGAATGATCTGGATGTTTCTTGAATAACTCAATGAATATTGCATGGAATGTCTTCAATTGAATCACGGGGTGGTCACCACCTACTTACACAAATGGCCACAGAGATCATGCAAATTGGAGTCCACTAAGTGAAGCAGGGGGAGGGAAGATCTGGGTCATGTGACCAATGCCAGAAGTGCTAGATGGGCTGAAATTTTGCACGCTGAGCCTCAAATGGGACAGGTGTGGCTACAAAAAATCAGAGTCATTGAGCTCTGCAAGTGCCCTCCACTGGAGGGGGAACAGGCATCGGGAAAATTACAGGCAAGGTCCACAGCAGAAGAAACCGGAAGAGGGAGGAGAAATGAGAGCCCAACTAAAAGGAACAGGAGGAAGGCCGGGAGAAAGAGAAAGAGGGAGCAAGCGAAAGGACGAGGTACCGAAGCAAGACCCACAACAACGAACGAAGGGGAAAGCAGACGCCCGGCGCAAGATCTCAACCAGGGCTCTCTCCCGCACCACTGTAGTATTATTCTTACATACCCCTCTGGGGTGGTGTGTTTTGTTTGTAATGATTTATTTATTATTATTATTATTATTACTATACATATCCTCCCCCTTATCATGCACCTGACTCCCAATTGGGAATCAGACTGTTGCCCAGCCTGTCTCTGGCATGATTTTCTGGAGGGGACCTAGAACAACAAATAATAATACATTAGTAAAAAGAAAACAAGGGGGCCAAAAGAGCAGCAGAAGCTGCTCTTTTGGCCCTTGTATGTCCTGTAATTAAAACTTACCAGGTGCTTTGCCCGGGGTTGTGTCAGTTGCGGGTGTTTGAGGGCTGGGCCTCAGGTGCAGTTGTCAGGGGCTATGCCTCTGTATTTCATGCAGGGGCTTTTCACACAGGGAGGGAGAAGGCACCTAGATCGGTAAATAATATGTTAATAAAAAAAAAAGGAGGCAGTGCCAAAAGAGCAGCTTCTGCTGCTCTTTTGGTGCTGTTGTACGTCCTGTAATTGATAACTTACCAGGTATTACCACACACCCGCTGCAGTGGGTGTGTGGTACCATATTTAGTTTGGTGTTGTGCAGATCCAGAGTTCAGGCAGCTGCACACATTTGTATTCATCTCAAACCTCATTGGGTGGGGTATTGTGCAGTGGAGGTACCTAGATAATAAGACATTAGTAAAGAAAAAAAAACCAAAGACAACGCCAAAAGAGCAGCTGGCGCTGCTCTTTTGGTGTCATCATACCATATGCCCATAATAAAAACATTTCTAATATTGCCACACACCCGCTTTGGTGGGTGTGTGGCATCATTGTATTGTGGATAGTCAAGTGTTGAGGTCTTGCATGGCTGCGCACACTCCGGTATTTTGCCTGGGTGCATTCTTTGCATGGGGGTTTCATGGGAGAAGGCCTGGAATAATCAGTATGTTAGTTTTAAAAAAATAACAGAAGCAACACCAAAAGAGCAGTTGGTGCTGCTCTTTTGGTGCCATACTGTACTCAAAAACTCACCCAATATTGCCACACACCCGCCGAAGTGGGTGCATGGTTCGTTTGGGGCCCCGCAGCCTTGTGCTGTGTGTTCCCATTACTGGGTTTTGTCTGGGGGGTGTTCTTGGCATGTCATGTTTTGGCCTCTGGTTTGGCAGGCGTGTTTAAAATAAAAGTTATGTTAGTATCAATGATTCAAAGCAGTGCAAAAGAGCAGCTTTTGCTGCTCTTTTTGTGCCACTGTATTTACAGTAATAAAAACATACCTTATATTACCACACACCTGCCGAAGTGGGTGTGTGGTTCCATCTGGCATTTCTGGCATCTTGCGTTGTGCATCCCTGTTCCCAGGTTTTGTCTGGTGGGTCAGGGGTTTTTGGTTCGTGGTTTGTGCGGGTTGTGGGTACAGATGGGCAACCTACGATAATAAATCAGACATTAGTTGAGAGCCAAAATAAATAAAAAAGAAAAGCCATGCAAAAGGAGCAGCCTAGGCTGCTCCTTTTGCATGATGGTAAGTACTTACCTTGAAACCAACACACCCTTCGGCGGGTGCATGGTTCCTGTGGCTCTCATGGTCTTCTGGTGTGGTTTTGGCAGGTTATGATTCAGGGGTGGTGTGCAGGTTGTTGTTTTGGGGAGGGGGGTTCGTTTGGCAGGGGTTTCTTGTGGTTGAGGCGATGGTCTAGAATAAGAGATGATATATTATTTAAAATTGAAACCAGCCCAAAAAGAGCAGCATTGGCTGCTCTTTTTGGGCTATTAGAGGTGCATGATGGACTTACCTTACATAGAACCTGTTAGTGGTGTCAAAGTCCCTTAAGCCACTTTGGTAGATGTATGGATCAAGGGGTTGGCTCCCTAGTAGCTAGAACCCTTTTATTCCCTTCTCTCTCATTTTCTACCCTAAACCAGTGGGAAGCTTCTCCCACAGGGAGTTTGGTGCTGCCCCAGGAATTGCCACCTTACTTAGATAGTCTCTATTAGTTACATAAGCTGTAAGGGAAAAGCCATGGCAATGCCTGAGGCAATATATCTTTTCTACCATCACCATCTGTCCGTCTCGTGGAGCCGCGGACTTACAGATTACGCACTATACACTGTGCGACCCCCAGCCTAATGGCTAAACCTTCCTATTTTGCCTTATGGGTATAGAGACATTAACCCTCCAGGAGCTACTGGCTGCCAGGCAAGACGGAAGGGTCTTAGTCCCTCTAACTGGCCTAATCCATTAGAGCCAGAGCCTCCTCCATCTCCTGGCTCCACCCCATTCCTTAGTTCAGATACGACAGAACTAACAGAACCACACACCCACTGCAGCAGGTGTGTGGTTTGCATGGTCACTCAGTGGGCACATTCTCACTTGTCGTGGTGTCATTTGGTGTCTTTTTGTTTGTTGCATATTCGGTTGGCACATTGTTGTTTGGACCTGACCATTTGGTCCTTGTTGTTGGCCGGTTTTCTTTTGAGCACCAGGCCATGATCTAAGATAATAAAAGAATAACATTAGTAATGATATTCAAAGCCATGCAAAAGAGCAGCTTTTGCTGCTCTTTTTGCGCCTGTGTATCTGCTTCAATCAAAAAAACTCACTTACATGACCACACACCTGCTGCTGCAGGTGTGTGGTTGTTGGCTTGCCTCTCTTGGTTGTCTGTTCAGTGTGTGGCTGCGTAGTTGCGGAGAGCACAACTCAATGCTGGCAAATGCCGGCACTCAAAAAGTGCCAAGTCCTGTGGCCACAAGCACAATATAAATTAATAGCAGCATCTAGACATGTTCTAAATACTAAATAATAATATTTATCCAAAAATGCGAAAGAAGATGACAATAATAAGTCTGGGCTCAATAAGGCACAATAGGCCTATCATGCCTTATTGAGCCCTAACTTATTATCATCATCATCTTTTGCATTTTGGATAAATATTTATTATTTAGTATTTAGAACATGTGTAGATGCTTGCTATTAATTTATATTGTGCTTGTGGCCACAGGACTTGGGTGCTTTTTGAGTGTCAGCATTTGCCAGTGTTGAGTTGCATTCTCTTCACAACCACAACAACCACCCACCACAACCACCCAGAAAAGGAAGCAGGGAAACACCCAAAAAGGGAAGCAGATGACCATGCACCTGCTGCTGTGGGTGTGTGGTCATATAAGATGAGTTTCTTTTTTTATCATAGTAGCTACAATAGCGCAAAAGAGCTGCTGTTGCTGCTCTTTTTGCACTCCTTTAGATTTTTTTACTAACATATCTTTTATTGTCTTTTATTATTCTAGATCACAGCCTGGTCAAGGCATGGCAGGCCTTGTCAAACGATGCTGGCCCAAACAGAAATGCGAGAAAAAGAATGCAGCACACAAGAACATGACACATGAGACACGACACACGAGAATGCAATGCATGAGAACGCGCCCAATGCACCAGACATGCCCAATGAGTGAACCAGAGACCACACACCTGCTGCAGCAGGTGTGTGGTACTATATAAGGTGAGTCCTCCCCCAAATCGATACAGCACACAAAAAGAGCAGCAAAAGCTGCTCTTTTTGTGCTGATTTAATTTGTAACTACATATCTGTTTTTCTAGGTGATCTGCTTGACCACCAATGAAGAAAAGAATGAACGGAACAGACACCTGCCAAATGAACCCAAGCCCCCCAAAATGACAGCCCACCACATGAACACACGCCAGATGGCAACCCATGTACCAAAGACCACATGCCAATGAAACCCGCGCAGGTGAGACCAGATGATGGCACAAAACAATGCAGAGCCAACGAGTGGCCCCAGGAACCACACACCCACTGTGGTGGGTGTGTGGTACCACAAGATAAGTTTTTTATTTTGTATTTTTTTGTGGTGCAAGAAGAGCAGCATAAGCTGCTCTTCTTGCAATCTTTAATGTTTAACTAACATGTTTATTCTTCTAGCTTTTGGACTCGCACCCACATGAACCCCACCCCAAACCTGCCGAGTGAAACCCCACAACCACGACCCTGCCAAATGAAGACCCAGTGAGCAAAACCCGCCCAAAGACATGCCAAATGACCCACCCCCCCTTCCTATACAACACAACAAAGAAAACTGTGAAAACACGACCAGTGCGACCACGACAGAGGACAACATGTGCAGCAAACGGCAGCACAAACCACACCTGCTACAGCGGGTGTGGCCTATATATGGTGAGTCCCGCCCCCAGCAGTGTATAGCCATGCAAAAAGAGCAGTGTAAGCTGCTCTTTTTGTGCTGCCTTTACTTCTTTACTGACCAACTTTTTTTTTCTATTAGGTCTTCACCTTTCACGTGAGCAAATACCAATGTGAAAACCCCCATGACCCCGCATATCGAAACCCAGCTGACCATACACGGGGAATATAAAGTACCACACCCACCGCCATGGGTGTGGTACTACAAGGTGAGTTTTTTTCATTAATCCTGCAGTGCAAGAAGAGCAGCATAAGCTGCTCTTCTTGCAAAGCTTTATTGTCTAACATGTTTTTTTTTTTTTCCTAGATCTTGGACTCAAATCCACATGAACCCCTGACCCCAAACCCACCAAATGAACACCTGGTGAATGAAGATCTGGCGAGCCGAGCCTTGTGACCCACCCCATGACCCCAAACCCGCTGAGCTGAACCCCGCGACCCCAAACCTGGGGAACCAAGCCAAACCCCCCCCACATGAAGGTGAGGTTTTTTCTTTGGCTGTGATTGTGCAAGAAGAGCAGCCTCTGGCTGTTCTTCTTGGGCACATGGGTGAGCCCCACTGGTATGGTTGCCACGGTCAGGTTTTGGTCAGGTTTTGCCCAATTTGGGCAAAACCTAAACCTGACCAGGTTCCAAAATCACCCATGAGGGCAAAACCTGAACCTGACCTGAGGTTTGGTCTCATTCAGGTCAGGTTCAGGTTTAAACCTGAAACCTGAGGTATGAGGGAAGCCAACATTTTCAGGGGGTATTACAGAATATCTACACCCTCTGCTCAAGCCTCTGCCTCTGCCACTCCCTTTACATCCTGCTTTAGATCCACATATCCTTCCTAGCCCCCTTTCACTTCAATTTACTGCTCACACATCTTCTGGAGATGGTATTTAGTCACTACATTCTGTCATGTGACTTGTGACCTGCACCAATTACAGGCTGGTCAGTCACATAGGGGACCTAATTTAGGTACCACTTTCGGGCAGAAAATGGTACCTAATAGGTCCCCCAAACCTTACGGCTGAAATCAGGCTATTCCAATTCAGTTTTTGGGCCATCTGTCGGCCAATCCATGGCTGTGCTAGATTATATACTTATTTATTATTATTTGTTTACTATTTATTATTATTATTATTACTACTATTATTATATACATATTACACTATATACATATTATCCCCCCCGGGGTCTGCCACCACAGGGGGGGATGGTTGATGCGGGTCACGCACCTGCATATACCCACCACACCCGCTGCAGCGGGTGGGGTTCACACACCCCGATTGGGGGCCGGCTCCATTTGGGCGCTCCCTCAAGGGGGCCGGTTTTCATTCGCAGGCTCGTTCGTGGTTATCGTCGGCGATGTCGTTTGGCGGATTTGTATTCGGGAGTTCGCCCTGGGTTCTGGCCTAGGATCTAAAGAAATAATTAAGGAAACATTAGTTGAATATTAATGCAGCACAAAAAGAGCAGCTTATGCTGCTCTTTTTGCGCCACAAGAAGAAATTTATAAAAATAAAACATACCTCCTAGTACCCCACACCCGCTGCGGCGGTGTGGGGTACTGAGCCCGTGTACATACGGCGGTTCCTACGGATGTCCGTCGTTTGGGCGTCGATACGGGGGGCACGGGGGTTTTGCGTCGGTATTCGTTTGCGGGGGCATTGAGACCTGCGAGATAAAGTTTTTAAATTAGTTAGAATCAAAAACCACGCAAAAAGAGCAGCTTTCGCTGCTCTTTTTGCGTGGCTGTAGGTACTGAGGAGGGCGGGGACTTACCTGATATAGAACCACACACCCGCCGGGGCGGGTGTGTGATTCCGTGCCCTCGTTTGGTGCGTTGCCGTGGGCTTTGGTGCGGTCGCGTCGTTGGCCCATTGCTGTGTCGCGTTGGTGTATCGTGTTGCCGTGTATCGTGTTGCCGCGTCGCGTTGCCATGTGGCACGTCGCTGTTTGGGCTCTCGTCATTTCGTGGGTTATCGTCCTGCGTTGGAGGGGCCGCAATCTAGAATAATGCACATCAGTAAAAAAAAAATTCCAAAGCAGCGCAAAAAGAGCAGCTTACGCTGCTCTTTTTGCGCCACAAGAATAAAAAAACGAAAAGAAATCTTACTTTGTAGTACCCCACACCCGCTGGAGCGGGTGTGGGGTACTGGAGCCGTACTCCAGCTCGCATGTGCGGCGGTTTGTACGGGTCCCCTCGTTCGGGTGTCGACGGGCGGGGTTATGGGGGTTCTTGCGTAGGTATTCGTTCGCGCGGGAAGTGGTGACCTGGAATATAAGATTATACGTTAGTTAAGAGTTAAAGACCACGCAAAAAGAGCAGCTTTCGCTGCTCTTTTTGCATGCCTGTAGTTACTGGGGGGGGGGACTCACATTATATAGTACCACACACCCGCCGTGGCGGGTGTGTGGTTCCTGGGGGCCTCATTTGGCGCGGTCGCGTGCTTGTTTGGCGCGTTGCCGTAGGTCGGGTTGCCGTGTGTCGCATTACCGTGTGTCGCGTCTTCGTTTGGCGCGTTGCCGTTTGGCGCGATTGCCGTGTCGCGCTGTCGTGCGTCGCGTTTCTGTGTCGCGTTGCCGGATGTCGCGTTGCTGCGTCGTGTTTCCGTACGTCCCATGGCTGTTTGGGCTCTCATCATGCGTTGGACGAGGCCTCAACCTAAAATAAATAAAGAGACGTTAGTAAGATGTTCCAAAGCAGCGCAAAAAGAGCAGCTTTCGCTGCTCTTTTTGCGCCGTTGTATCTACTAGAAAAAATACTCACCTTGTGACCACACACCCGCAGCGGCGGGTGCGTGGTCGTGCGGTTGCCTTTTCGGGCGGTTGCTTGTTGTGGTTGCGGAGATAGGAAGCAAGATGCAGATTCAACACCGGCAATTGCCGATACTCAAGAAGCGCCCAAGCGCTGGCGCTGCAAGCACAGTACACAATAGTACCAAGCATGTATATTATAAATAAATACTATATAATAAAAAATTGTCCAGGAAAACCCGAAGAAGAGGATGGTAATGAGTCAGAGGTCAATAAGGCATGAGATCGCTAATTACAGAGTGGATTGGGCCACTTCTACGCATCAGAATTGGCCCAAATTTGAATATAGTAGTGTTATATATACGATCTACATGGGCGATTAATTATCTCGGACGATTTTCGCATTTTCAATTTTTCACGCCTTCAATTCCCTAAATAGGGAATTGAAGGCGTGAAAAATTGAAAATGCGAAAATCGTCCGAGATAATTAATCGCCCATGTAGATCGTATATATAACACTACTATATTCAAATTTGGGCCAATTCTGATGCGTAGAAGTGGCCCAATCCACTCTGTAATTAGCGATCTCATGCCTTATTGACCTCTGACTCATTACCATCCTCTTCTTCGGGTTTTCCTGGACAATTTTTTATTATATAGTATTTATTTATAATATACATGCTTGGTACTATTGTGTACTGTGCTTGCAGCGCCAGCGCTTGGGCGCTTCTTGAGTATCGGCAATTGCCGGTGTTGAATTTCGAACTCTACGCAGCCACACCCAGCAAGCGACCGCATGACCACGACACAACAGCAACAGCAACAACAGCAACAACAGCAACAACAGCAGCAACAGCTGCAGCTGCTGCAGCTGCTGCAACAGCAGCAGCAACAGTGCACGACCGCGACCGCATGACCCACGACCACACGACCACACACCCGCTGATGCGGGTGTGTGGTTATGAGGTAAGTTTTGTCTCAGTAAATACAATACCGCAAAAGAGTAGCGCAAGCTACTCTTTTTGCGCTGCCATGAATTTTTATACTAACATAGCCTCTATTCCTCCAGATCAAAACCAAAACAACAAACGACAGGCCGCCCAGTGAGTGAGCCCAGGAACCACACCCGCTGCGGCGGGTGTGGTTCTATTTAAGGTGAGTCTCCCCCCCCTAATAGATGCAGCCGCGCAAAAGAGCAGCGAAAGCTGCTCTTTTTGCGTCGCTTTTAATTTTGTAACTAATTATATTTTATTCTAGGTATTGCCATAAATGAAGGACCCAAGCAGCAAGCCCGCCACAAAGGAGACCCGCGAAACGAAGAGACGAACCACACACCCGCTACTGCGGGTGGTGGTCTATCTATACAAGGCAATGTAACGCACCACCCGACGACGCAAAAAAGACAGCGAAAGCTTGCCTCTGTGTGCTTGTTAATTCTTTTTACTAATATTTTTTATTCCTAGGTACAGTATTGTCACAAATGAAGACCGAAGAACGCCACGAAGCAAGCAACCCCCACCAACGTAACACGCCCCGAGGAGGGACCCCGAACGACGACGGCCACACGAAGAGACGAACAAACACACCGCCTTCGGCGGTGCGTGTGTAATTTTAAGGTGAGCATATAACCACCGCAAAAGGAGCAGCGTACGCTGCTCTTTTTGCGTGCGCTTTTTCTTTTTTCCTTGTTACTAACATTATACGTTATTTTAGGGTTGTCTGAACCACACGACCCCACCAAGCAAACACAGGAGAACGGCAACGGACCCACCAAACGAAACACGCGAGAGTTCAAACCCCCAACATTTTGACGACCAAGCCCCGTTACCTGAGTACGAACCGCACGGACCGCGTACAAAACCAAGGACCACAACCCCACTTCGGGTGGTGTAGTCCTTACAAAGGTTTTTTAATTTATTTCCTCCCCTCTTTTTTT
>MU129191.1:29639-43069 GCA_014904985.1 Hydnum rufescens UP504
GTGGCTCAATTCTCCTCTCGTCCAGGCATAAACACATCACTGCCACCAAGCACCTGCTCCGGTACCTCGCTGGCTCTATCCATATGCATCACCTTCTGACATGATGGTGGAAACCTTCTGGGTTACACTGACTCTGACTATGCTATGGACCCTACAACTTGCAAATCCATCTCAGGCTACATCTTCACCCTCTCCAGTGGCCTGGTTTCGTGGAGCTCTAAAGGCCAAGCCACTGTTGCCCAATCTTCACCAAAGCAGATATGTTGCTGCTGCTGAAGCTGCCAAAAAGGCTTGTCTGGATCTGCCACTACTGCTGGGTTTAGATCAGGATGTCACCTCCCACCACCTCTCTTCATTGATAATTGCGGTGCCCAACTCCCAGAAAAAAAACCCATTAATCACATGCACACAAAACACATCAATGTACAACACCACTACATCTGCCAATGCATCACTGATGGATCCATTGACCTCAAGTTCATCTCCCCATGCCAACAACCCGCAACCTATTCACCAAACCACTTGGCCTGCACAAAGTCCACCTCTTTCGAAATTTGGTGGGGTAAAACACCTCCCCCTGAGTCATGGCACCTAGATCCTTGTCAGTGGTCGAGTGAGGTGGCATGTTACGGCAAAATGCTCTGACACTGCCACTGCAATGTCCGCCACCACCACTATCCATTAGATGCCACACGATCCGGACATGCACCAAAGCGCGCATTGTCCGCATGCATTGCTTTCCCCATTTCTTCCATATAAACTTATGCTAGCCTTGCAACTCAGCAACCAATTGATTACGGTTCCAGGCTGGTCAGTCACATAGGGGACCTAATTTAGGTACCACTTTCGGGGCAGAAAATGGGTACTAATAGGTCCCCCAAACCTTACGGCCGAAATCAGGCTATTCCAATTCAGTTTTTGGGCCATCTGTCGGCCAATCCATGGCTGTGCTAGATTATATACTTATTTATTATTATTGTTACTATTATTATTATTATTATTATTACTACTATTATTATATACATATTACACTATATACATATTATCCCCCCGGGGTCTGCCACCCACAGGGGGGGATGGTTGATGCGGGTCACGCACCTGCATATACCCACCACACCCGCTGCAGCGGGTGGGTTCACACACCCCGATTGGGGCCGGCTCCATTTGGGCGCTCCCTCAAGGGGGCCGGTTTTCATTCGCAGGCTCGTTCGTGGTTATCGTCGGCGATGTCGTTCGGCGGATTTGTATTCGGGAGTTCGCCCGGGTTCTGGCCTAGGATCTAAAGAAATAATTAAGGAAACATTAGTTGAATATTAATGCAGCGCAAAAAGAGCAGCTTATGCTGCTCTTTTTGCGCCACAAGAAGAAATTTATAAAAAATAAAACATACCTCCTAGTACCCCACACCCGCTGCGGCGGTGTGGGGTACTGAGCCCGTGTACATACGCGGTTCCTACGGATGTCCGTCGTTTGGGCGTCGATACGGGGGGCACGGGGGTTTTGCGTCGGTATTCGTTTGCGGGGGCATTGAGACCTGCGAGATAAAGTTTTTAAATTAGTTAGAATCAAAAACCACGCAAAAAAGAGCAGCTTTCGCTGCTCTTTTTGCGGTGGGCTTTGGTACTGAGGAGGGCGGGGAAACTTACTTGTTTAGGGAACCCACACACCCGCCGGGGCGGGTGTGTGAAATTCCGTGCCCTCGTTTGGTGCGTTGCTGGCTTTGGTGCGGTCGGTCGTTGGCCCTTTGCTGTGTCGCGTTGGTGTTTTGTGTTTGCCGTGTATTCGCGTGGCCGTCGCGCGTTGCCGTGTGGCACGTCGCTGTTTGGGCTCTCGTCGTTTCGTGGGTTATCGTCTGCGTTGGGAGGGCCGCAATCTAGGGATAATGCACATCAGTAAAAAAAAATTCCAAAGCGCGCAAAAAGAGCAGCTTACGCTGCTCTTTTTGCGCCCCACCAGAATAAAAAACGAAAAGAAATTCTTACTTTGGTAGTACCCACAACCCGCTCCAGCGGGTGTGGGGTACTGGAAGCGTACTTTCAGCTCGCATGTGCGGCGGTTGTTACGGTCCCTCGTTTCGGGTGCGACGGGCGGGGTTATGGGGTTCTTGCGTAGGTATTCGTTCGCGCGGGAAGTGGTGACTGGAATATAAAGATTATAACGTTAGTTAAGAGTTAAAGACCACGCAAAAAGAGCAGCTTTTCGCTGTCTTTTTGCGTGCCTTTGTTAGTTACTTGGGGGTTTGGTCACATTATATAGTACCACACACCCGCGTGGGCGGGTGTTTGGTTGCCTGGGGGCCTTATTTGGCGCGGTCGCGTGCTTGTTTGGCGCGTTGCCGTAGGTCGGGTTGCCGTGTGTCGCATTACCGTGTGTCGCGTCTTCGTTTGGCGCGTTGCCGTTTGGCGCGTTGCCGTGTCGCGCTGTCGTGCGTCGCGTTTCTGTGTCGCGTTGCCGGATGTCGCGTTGCTGCGTCGTGTTCCGTACGTCCCATGGCTGTTTGGGCTCTCATCATGCGTTGGACGAGGCCTCAACCTAAAATAAATAAAGAGACGTTAGTAAGATGTTCCAAAGCAGCGCAAAAAGAGCAGCTTTCGCTGCTCTTTTTGCGCCGTTGTATCTACTAGAAAAAATACTCACCTTGTGACCACACACCCGCAGCGGCGGGTGCGTGGTTCGTGGCGTTGCCTTTTCGGCGTTGGCTTGTTTGTGGTTGCGGAGATTAAGGGAAGCAAGATGCCAGGATTCCAAACAACCGGCCATTGCCATTTACTCCAGGAGCGCCCAAGCGGCTGGCGCTGCAAAGCCACAGGTAAACATAAGTACCAAGGATGTATATTTATAAAATAATACATAATAATAATTGTCCAGAAACCCCCCGGAAGAAAGGGATGGTAATGGAAATTAGAGGGTCAAAAAGGGCATGAATCCGGCTAAATTACAGGAAGGTGGATTTTGCACTTTTACGCATCAGAATTGGGCCCCAAATGAATATTAGTGTGTTTATTTACGGATCTACCCATGGCGGGATTAATCTTCGGGACGGATTTTTCGGGGCATTTCATTTTCCAACGCTCAATTCTATTAGGGAAATGAGGCGTGAAAATTGGAAAAATGCGGAAAATCCGGGTCCGAATTAATTAATTCGGGGCCATGGAGTCGGTTATTAATAAACACTTTCTATCAAATTTTGGGGGCCAATCTTGGGATGGCGTAGAATGCAATTCCCATCGTTTAATTGGGGATTTCATTCCCTTTATTGGACTGGGGGAAACTCCATACCATTTCCCTCTTTCGGTTTTCCTGGGACAAATTTTTTTTATATAGTAATTTATTTATAATATACATGGCTGGTTACTATGGTTTAACTTTGTGGGGCTTGGGCCAGCCGGGCCAGCTGGGCGTTCTGAAAGTTTATCGGCCCAATTTGCGGGTTGTTGAATCGGCATTCTTGGTCCCTATTCTTTCCGGACCCCACAAACAAGGGGCAAAACGCCCGGAAAAAGGCAAAACCCGCCAGACCCCCAACGCCACCGGGGCCGCTGCGTGGTGTGGTCCCAACCAAAGGTTGAGGAAAGTATTTTTGTAGTACAAACGGCGCCAAAAAAGAGCAGCGAAAAAGTGCTCTTTTTTGCCGCTTGGGCTTTGGGGAACATTCCTTACTACCGTTCCTTTTATTTATTTTAGGGTTGAGCCCTCGTTCCAACGCCATGATAGAGGCCAAACACCCAGCCATGGACGTAACGGAAACACGACGGCAAGGCAACGGGCGACATCCGAACCGACAACGAAACGCGACGACCCGACAGCGCGACACGGCAAAACGGGGCCAAACGGCCAACGCCCAAACGAAAGAACCCCGGGACACACGGTAAATGCCGACCCACACGGCAACGACCCACGGAAAACGGCAAAAACAAGGACGGGAACCCGCCTGCAAATTTGGAGGGCCCCCCAGGGGGAACAACCACCACCGCCAGCGTGTTTGTACATTATTTTAATTGGGAGCCCCCCCCAATTTAAACTACAGGCCCACGGCCAAAAAAAGAGCAGCGAAGGCTTTCTCTTTTTTGCGGAGTCCTTAATTTACTAACGTATATTCTTATATTCAGTCCACCCACTTCCCGGCCCGAAACGGAATTAACCTACCGCCAAAGGACCCAAATACGACCCGCCGTCGACACCCGAAAACGAACCCCGTACCAAAACCGCGGGCAATGCGAAAGGGGCTGGAGTACGGGCTCCAGTAACACACCCGCTGAAAGCCGTGTACTAACAAAGTAGGATTCTTTCGTTTTTTTTTTTCTTTGTGGCGGGCCCAAAAAGAGAGGGCGTAAGCTTGCCCTCTTTTCCCGCTTGGCTTTTGAATTTTTTTTTATATTGTGGCATTTATTCTAGGGATTGCGGGCCCTCCCAACGGGCCAAGGGCGATTAAACCCACGAAAAACGACGGAAAGACAAAACAGCCGACGTGCCCAACACGGCAACGCGACCCCAAACCGATACACGCAACCACGATACACAACGCGACGCGAGCAATGGGCCAACGAGCGACCGCAACAAAGCCCACGGCAACGCACAAACGAGGGCACGAATCACACACCGCCCGGCGTTTGTTCTATATCAGGTAAGTCCCCGCCCTCCTCAGTTACCTACAGCCACGCAAAAAGAGCAGCGGAAAGCTGCTCTTTTTGCGTTGTTTTTGATTCTAACTAATTTAAAAACTTTATCTCGCGAAGGTCTCAATGCCCCCGCAAACGGAATACCGACGCAAACCCCCGTGCCCCCCGTATCGACGGCCCAAACGACGGACATCCGTAGGAACCCGCCGTATGTACACGGCTCATACCCCCACACTGCCGCAGCGGTGTGGGTACTAGGAGTATGTTTATTTTATAAATTCTTCTTGCTGGCGCAAAAAGAGCAGCATAAGCTGCTCTTTTTGCGCTGCATTAATATTCAACTAATGTTTCCTTAATTATTTCTTTAGATCCTAGGCCAGAACCCGGGCGAACTCCCGAATACAAATCCGCCGAACGACATCGCCGACGATAACCACGAACGAGCCTGCGAATGAAAACCGGCCCCCTTGAGGGAGCGCCCAAATGGAGCCGGCCCCAATCGGGGTGTGTGAACCCCACCCGCTGCAGCGGGTGTGGTGGGTATATGCAGGTGCGTGACCCGCATCAACCATCCCCCCCTGTGGTGGCAGACCCCGGGGGATAATATGTATATAGTGTAATATGTATATAATAATAGTAGTA
Source organism: Hydnum rufescens UP504 (assembly GCA_014904985.1). Taxonomy (NCBI): domain Eukaryota; kingdom Fungi; phylum Basidiomycota; class Agaricomycetes; order Cantharellales; family Hydnaceae; genus Hydnum; species Hydnum rufescens. The sequence goes on from MU129191.1 coordinate 34,901, forward strand.
ATAATAATAATAATAATAAATAGTAAACAAATAATAATAAATAAGTATATAATCTAGCACAGCCATGGATTGGCCGACAGATGGCCCAAAAACTGAATTGGAATAGCCTGATTTCGGCCGTAAGGTTTGGGGGACCTATTAGGTACCATTTTCTGCCCCGAAAGTGGTACCTAAATTAGGTCCCCTATGTGACTGACCAGCCTGGAACCGTAATCAATTGGTTGCTGAGTTGCAAGGCTAGCATAAGTTTATATGGAAGAAATGGGGAAAGCAATGCATGCGGACAATGCGCGCTTTGGTGCATGTCCGGATCGTGTGGCATCTAATGGATAGTGGTGGTGGCGGACATTGCAGTGGCAGTGTCAGAGCATTTTGCCGTAACATGCCCCCTCACTCTGACCACTGACAGGATCTAGGTGCCATGACTCAGGGGGAGGTGTGTTAGCCCCACCAAATTTCGAAAGAGGTGGACTTTGTGCAGGCCAAGTGGTTTGGTGAATAGGTTGGCGGGGTTGTTGGCAGTGGAGATGAACTTGAGGTCAATGGATCCATCAGTGATGCATTGGCAGATGTAGTGGTGTTGTACATTGATGTGTTTTGTGCATGTGTGATTAATGGGGTTTTTTTCTGGGAGTTGGGCACCGCAATTATCAATGAAGAGGGTGGTGGGGGAGGTGACATCCTGATCTAAACCCAGCAGTAAGTGGCAGATCCAGACAAGCTCTTTGGCAGCTTCAGCAGCAGCAACATATTCTGCTTTGGTGGAGGATTGGGCAACAGTGGCTTGGCCTTTAGAGCTCCACGAAACCAGGCCACTGGAGAGGGTGAAGATGTAGCCTGAGATGGATTTGCAAGTTGTAGGGTCCATAGCATAGTCAGAGTCAGTGTAACCCAGAAGGTTTCCACCATCATGTCAGAAGGTGATGCAATAGTGGATAGAGCCAGCGAGGTACCGGAGCAGGTGCTTGGTGGCAGTGATGTGTTTTATGCCTGGACGAGAGGAGAATTGAGAGAGTGTGGCAACAGCATAGGCGATATCTGGGCAGGTTCCAGTCATTGCATACATTACGGATCCAATCACCTCAAGGTATGGGAAATTGCGAGTGGCTTCAACCTCTGCATCAGTCGCAGGCTCCAGGATGGTTCCTTCAGGGAGGGGGGTCAATGTTGGTTTGCAGTCGGCCATCCCAAAGTGGGCAAGTACGGTTTTCAGATACTGCGACTGATTGATGGTGAGGGTGGCTGTTTCCAGATTGTAGTGGACATGCATTCCAAGGATCCAGCACACAAGTCCAAGATCAACCATTTTGAAGCATGACTGCAGTTTGGTCACAATCTGCTGCATCATGGCCTCATTGCTGTAGCCAAGAAGGAGGTCATCGACATATAGGGATATGATGACATATTTGTTGTTTTGGTGGAGAAGGTAGATGCAGTGGTCCACTTGCATGCAGTGGAAGCCTAAGGAGAGGAAGAGGTGTCAATGGTAGCGTACCATTCGCGACCTCCTTGCTTTAGGCTATTGCATGGGGGTGGCACCCCCCTTCAGGGGTTGGCCAATCCTGCCACTTTTTTGAAGCTAGCTCTTCAAGGTTTGAGGAGGGGGTGGCGGGGAACCCCCCCTACCCCCATCTCAAGCCTTGAAGGAGCTAGCTTCAAAAAAAGTGGCAGGATTGGCCAGATTACTCCATGGGGTTGGCAAATATGCCAACCCCACGGAGTAATCTGGCCAATCCTGCCACTTTGTTTTGAAGCTAGCTCTTCAAGGCTTGAGATGGGGGTAGGGGGGGTTCCCCGCCACCCCTCCTCAACCTTGAAGAGCTAGCCTCAAAAAAGTGGCAGGATTGGCCAACCCCTGAAGGGGGGTGCCACCCCCACGCAAAGCCTAATGTGTACTCCCCATAATATTTATTAGCCTAGTGGTATAAGATCAGAAGCCACCTATGTACTACACTTATGTATTCACTATTGATCTTCCTCCCTCCCCCCTAATTTCGCCCACTTCACACATCAATTCAATTCTATTTTTGGATAATAGTAAGGACTTACTGTTCAAAGCCAATCCATCTAGTTTTTGTTTCTAATGTTGGATGGTACAACATTCATAGTAGGTTTGGTTTCTCCATTTGCTCCACGGAAAAGTTTGTTGCTAAGGTTTACATAAAAAGCTGAATTTATTGCACATGTTTATTCATTATAAGAACATTTCATGCAAAATTCGGTTTATATCCTGTCCTGTAGGGGGATAATTTTCAATGTTACAATGCTTGGTTCATAACTTAATACCTGCATGGATAATAGGCTTGAAATTATTGAATAGAACGTTCTAACGTTCCCTTAAAAACATTGCAATTTTTCGAAATTTCAGGTTTTCCTGGTAACCCACTTGTCCTTTTCACCTGCCTTAAAGTGATGATGGATAAATAAATGTTTGCAATAATTTATCCTATTGGTTTTTCTTGTAATTTCAAGTCCCGATATTCTAAATAGGGGGAGAAATTAATTCATTACCACTTGTTTTGCTCAATATCCACTTTACGAATTGATTTGGTGAAATTGATATGATGGTTGCGGCAGATAGTTTCTATCTGTGCCAAGTTTTAGACACCTCCGCCCAGCATAGTTCGCCTTCAGTAGTTATGGCTGTTTCCCCCCCCCCCCTGTTAAGGGTCTTTGGTACTGTGCTGGTTTTTGGCTTATCGGGTCCCTAGGGTTTCTCCTCCCTCAGGCACTCCCTGGTCGGACCCCATTGGCTTTGGAATCTAAATATTTGGGTTTGGATGTACTCTATCACAAAAATCTAGAAAAGTCCCATTTTTGGTCGATGGGGGGATCAGACTAGGGTTAGTGGCCTTGGAGGAAAAAGGTGGGAAAGGACTGGCATTTTGATTCTGTGGGGGCCCGGTGGAACCCACCTTTCCGGGGTCCGACCTAATCCCAAAGTGGTTCCGCAGGTCCTAACTTGGCAACCCCAGGGCCAACTTTGGGTTTTGTCCCCGACCAAGAACCCCAGGAGCTTCTTGGGGGCTCTTGACCATGACAAAAAACCCCCGGTTTCTTGGAGGGGACCAGGGCCTGAAATACAATCCTGGGAGAAAACCTTTCAGCAAAATAGATAAGGTTTGAGTTAAGTTCACTTACACTTTTGGGGACTCTAGTAGGTTTGTTTGAGGTAGCGGATAAGAGCTTGGATTGAAAATCGGAAAGAAAAAGTTTGCACCTAGGGGCTTAATCAAAAAGCACCGACTGATTATCTTAGGGAAATCTTGTAGATTAGTTCAACCCGACGGATCTTATTTTCCTCTTGCCATATTGGAACTTTTACTTCATCCTTACGCATTTTTTTTACATCCTTATGTGGTTTCTGTGCCTCATGTTAGTTAGTAAGGATGGCTTTGCAATAATCTCAAGGCTTCTCTGTGGGGTGTGTTCTTCCACCAACTGGCTTATCCCAACTGGGTGGGATCGAGTCTCACCATCCTACCCAACCTCCTCCCACTTAGTAACGGGGAAATTTCTTTTCGCATGCATAACTGTTTCAAACTTCTCAACTTAGAAATTTGCCATAAGGGTAAATTTACAATTAGCTTACTAGGTTTAATTAAGGTTGTTTGCCTTAGGTTTGCCACCAACCTAGTTGTGGCTTTAAGTCAAACTGTTCACAGTGTTTGGGAGCACGCAGAAATAATGGAGCAACCGAAAATTAACGCAATCGGAAGCAAGCGCAAACCTTAGGGGGCTATGCAACGACCACTCATTTTGGAATTCTTGTAATGAATAGTTTTCACCAGTGGGGTCTTCCTTGCACCATCTTTTGACTTTACTTTCAATCCTTACCCATATTTACCAATCTTATGTTTGTTTTCCTGTGCTCACAGTAAATTGTATCAAAGGATGGCCTTTTGACCCACATAATCTCAAGGAATTTTTCTCTGTTTGTGTTTGTTCTCCAACCCTGCCTTTAAGTCCCTGGGCCAAATCGAGTCCTTGCTGATCCACGAATTCGTCTCACCCGTAAGTATCAGGGGGAGTTTTTTCTCCGCGAATCATAACCTTCCCGTAGGTTATGGGCCTCGCTGCTTTTCTCTTTAAGAAACACATTTTAACCCCTTATTTTTCCTCAACTTAAGAACAACAACTTATTGAGGCACAATTCCAAGAAATTTTTTGTTGGTTTAAAAAAATTGGTGGCACGATGGTACCCTGGGTCCCAACATATCCGCACCCGATTTTTTGGGCCTCGATGCGAAGGCTTCCTGAAGAACCTTACAGTGGAACTCAGAACTTAAATAGCAACTGCCCAGTACGGGTTTTTGATGGCTTGCGGAGGGTGTTCAGGTTGACCTGCGTTCGAAGCACAAACAGAGAAGGGAAAGATATAACCACAACGCTAATGCAATGGGAAAAAATCTGGTATACCCACACAACAAAGGGACACACAGTCTCGCACCTATCGCGTGGGAAATCCTGGAAAAGAGATCAAGAACTGGGGAAATTTCCCAAACTGCGAAGGGCTTAAATAACTAATTTCTGCACAGCTCCAACTATTTTCCCAGGCTTTTCGCTGTCTTTTTTCCATAAACCTTACCGATCCTCCTAGATGCCCGGCTCAACAAGCCTTCAGTCCGCCTCCCACAAAGCCCCTCACTTTAAAGCCTTCACTTAAGCTTGAAGCCGTGTTTACATCCTTGTTGCACTCCGATGGATATGCCCCAATACAAGTATCACCTTTAGTATGTTTACTTCCAAGGCAGTGTAACTCCTGGGGTAGTCAAAAGGTGTCCAAATAAAGTGTAAAATGCGTAATGAACGTGAATGGTTCGGAGGGGAATGGGTGGATGTGGAAATTCGGACTGGGGGTGAGGAGGCAAAAGGGGGAAGTCTGGATTTGGGGACCCCGATGGACTTTGCCGTGGGAAAGCGACGGGAGAACAGGTTTGCTGACAGGCGCCAATTGCTGCCTTGGTTGAACTTAAACCCAAGCACATAGCCCCGATTGGCTTTGAAGGCCTGTAGACGAGGGCAAAATTAATATAAAGGAATGCCGATGAATGAAAAGATGACAATAACCCTGTAGTGGGAATGGAAGGGAGAGGGATAGACAGAGAAGCATTTTTTTAAGGAAAATTAAAGGCGCCATATGATAGAGTCGATGAAGAATGATACTCTGACGGGTAAGTCCTTAGGCGGAAGCAAATGTCAATTTGATCCTGACAGGAGGCTCGATGGAAGAAGGACGAGGCCATGGTTAAGCAACTTGTGGCTGGCTCGGTCCCCGATACAGTGTTCAGCCAGATTAAGGCTGGACTAAAGGCCAAGGAGGTCTGGGATCAGCTCTGGGCTTTATACGAAGGATGGTCAAAGTTATTTTGGTCGACTTACGAAAGTGATTACAGAATACTCGCTGCGGCACAGATGATGATGTCCGTGCGCACTTCAACAAATTGTCCAATCTTAAAGAGCAGTTGGCAGCCATGGGCGCCACTATTCTGGACGAAGAATACAGAAACATTCTATTGGGATCACTCCCCGACTCATACGATAATACGATAAATTCGATTATGGCTGCCATGGATCTCAGTGGCAAGTCTATTATGCCGACTCTGGTAATCCACCTCATGACAGACGAGTATGACCAGCAAACCCTGAAGAAGGGGAAGTCCAAATCGAATAACGACGAGGCCTTCCATGCCAATGGGCAAAGGAAGAGCAAGAAGGATGTCAAGTGCTTCAATTGCCACCGAAAGGGACACTTCAAAGTGGACTGTTGGGCAAAAGGGGGAGGAAAGGAAGGCCAGGGACCCCACGGATCGCCGAACTCTAGGATGGGTGCTAAGGAAAGCACCTCAGCAGCTGCACATGCCAACGTTGAGGCATGGGCAACAATCGAGGCTGTCAGGCCACAGCCAGATATTGCAGCAACAACGGATGAATGGACGAAATCCCCCGCCTATGCCAAAATATACAATTCAGGGGCCACCTGACACATGTCTCCATATAAGGAGCAATTCATTAATTACCATCCTATCAACCCTCACCCAATCCTTGCAGCTAATAACCGAGTATTCCATGCTATTGGTGCCAGCGACTTAAAGATTCAAGTGCCGAATGATGGGAAATTCACCCCAGTCATCTTGCACGATGCCCTCCATGCTCCAGAACTCAGATTAACAGTCATTTTGATAAACCAAATTACGAAAGTGGGTCACAAAGTCCTATTCAACGGAAACTCATGCAAAATCAAAAACCCAAAAGGTGTCCTTATTGGATGCATCTCTGGTGGCGATAATGGCTTATACAAAGTCAAACATGCTAATTCGGCAGCTACAATTGCACGTGAGATGGTGAAGCTCTTGGATCTTCACAGACAATTGGCCCATATTTTGGTCGATACAATACACATGCTTATCAAAAACAACATTATCGAGGGCATTGACCTAATTGATGACATCAAGGATTTTTCCTGCGACTCCTGCGAGTATGCCAAGGCCACACAGAAGGCCATCAAGAAAGAGTGGGCAGCCCCACTCGCCTCCTCATTCAGCGAGGAAATTCACACAGATGTTTGGGGGCCATCACCCCTAAATTCCTTAGGTGGGTGCTCATATTACATCACATTTACAGATGATGCCACGAGATATACGAAGCTTCGACTATTATGTACAAAGGATGAGGCACTCAATGCCTACAAAGACTTTGCAGCTTGGGCGAAGATGCAGCATGGAGTCCAAATTAAACAGCTTTGATCTGACTGTGGAGGCAAATACACAAGTCATGCATTCACAAAGTTTCTAGGGGATCAGGGCACAGAGCACCAATTAACCACCCACAATACTCCCCAGCACAACGGAGTTGCCGAATCACTGAATTGGCGGATTCTCAAATGAACTCGCGCTATGTTACATCAGTCTCAATTGCCGAAAAATCTCTGGGGCGAGGCTGTGAATTGGGCCATCTGGCTCAAAAACCGTACCTCTATGCGTGTCTTAGGCCACATGACACCACTTGAACAGCTTACAAAGGAAAAGCCAAACCTCGCAAATGTCCCTATTTGGGGCCAATGAGTCTGGGTTCATAATGACTCCAGATCAAAACTCGATGAACGCGCAAATGAGGCCTTCTGGTGGGCTATGATAACAATAGCCCACATGCTCATAGGGTTTACTGGAAGGGAAGGAACAAAATTTCTGTCGAACGTAATGTAAAATTCACTACCTTGACAATTGACATTTCTGTCGATCCCCCAGTTACGAGCTCAAGGCCACGGATAGATTCCCTGCCAACCAACAACAACTCTCCAGATCCTGAAGACTCAGACGACAACAAAACCCTAAATTCTAGGCTGACTACCCCCGCAGAACCCCCTCCTATGCCAAAACAGACCCCACCCGCTGAACCCGAACAATGCTCCACATGTGTCCCCAAACCATCTCAATATGTGCAACACCTCACACAGGGTGAAGGGACAGTTCATGGATACACACACAAATCCGACTCTCAGATCCCGGCATCAGGGGGAGCAGTGATAATATCGGCAAGAATTCAGCATTTCTCCTAAATGATGCTGTCTATCATATAGAATTTAATGACGCAGCTTTCGTGACCATTCAAGATATAGACAGAGATCCGAAATCCCTGGAAGAGGCCAAGTCACAAACGGATTGGCCACAATGGAAACAAGCTATAGATATCGAGCTCAAGACCATCAAAGATGCTGGAACTTGGGAAGAAGTCCAAGACCACCTGACAAAAACATTGTCGATTGTAAACTCACCTTGGTCAGTCATCTAAGCCTACCTAGTTAGGTACCACTTTTGGGGCAGATAATGGTACCTAAGTAGGTCCCATCACTATTCCGGCCGAAATGGCCATTTTACGGTCTGCACCTTGTGGCCCAGAGTTGGCCAAAATGGCCGAAAATTGGCCAAAAATTGGCCGAATCTGGGACTTAGAGAACCTCAGACTTGCAGCGGGCCATACGGCATACCAGGGATAGTTCCATTTATAATTATTTATATTATACATCCCCAGGTCATTGACTTGTTTATTTATTGATTTATTGATTTAAAAATTCAATATACACCTTGGGCCTATATGCATCCCTCAAAATGAAAAAAAAAATTTAAGTAGCACCACACACCCATCCTAGCGGTGTATGGTCCTGTCTTA
>MU129191.1:44511-62251 GCA_014904985.1 Hydnum rufescens UP504
TTGCCACACACCCGCCACAGCGGGTGTGTGGCCTCTGTTTTCCTGCTCTTCTTCGTGGCTTCCTGTGGGCGTTGTCGCTGTTCGTTCGTTACATGTTTCCGGTCATGTGGTCGTATGCAGGGTGTCGTTCGTGGGTGGGACAGCTTGGCCTAGAGGAGTAAATGAAAGTGTTAGTAAGAATTTTAAAACCTGCGCAAAAAGAGCAGCTTTCGCTGCTCTTTTGCGCCATGGTATCTATTGGGGGGGGGGGAACTCACTTTAAATAGTACCACACGCCCGCCGCAGCGGGCGTGTGGTTCCTGGGGCCACGGTCCGTCGTTTCTTTTGGTTTGGCTCTTGCCGTTCGGGCCCTCGTCGTGCGGCGGGTTTTGGTCTCGGGCCTTAGACCATAATCTAAAATTATAAAAGCTATGTTAGTATAAGTCTTCAAAGTGGCGCAAAAAGAGTAGCTTGGGCTACTCTTTTTGCGCTATTGTATGTACTGAGACAAAACTTACCTTATGACCACACACCCGCATTAGCGGGTGTGTGGTCGTGGTCGTGCGCTGGGGCTGGTGCTGCTGTTGCTGCTGTTGCTGCTGTTGCTGTTGTGTCGTGGTCGTGCGGTTGCTGGGTGTGGCTGCGTACTTGCGAAATTCAACGCCGGCAATTGCCGATACTCAAGAAGCGCCCAAGTGCTGAGGCTACAAGTACAATCCAGATTAATAGCAAGCATGTAGACATATAATATATAATATATAATAAATATTTGTTTCCAAATGTGAAGAAGAGGATGATAATGAGCCAGAGCTAAATAAGGCGTGATATGGCTAATTGAAAAGTGGATTGGGCCACTTCTATGCATCAGAATTGGCCAAAATTTGAATATATTGATGGTATATATTTACTCTACATGGGCGACGAGTTATATTGGACGTTCTGGGCATTTTTCAATTTTTCACGCCTTCAATTCCCTATTTAGGGAATTGAAGGTGTGAAAAATTGAAAAATGCTTAGAACGTCCAATATAACTCGTCGCCCATGTAGAGTAAATATATACCATCAATATATTCAAATTTTGGCCAATTCTGATGCATAGAAGTGGCCCAATCCACTTTTCAATTAGCCATATCACGCCTTATTTAGCTCTGACTCATTATCTTCTTCCTCTTAGAATTTTCTTGCACAAATATTTATTATATAGTACTTATTTCACATCTACATGCTTACTATTAATGTGTACTGTGCTTGTAGTGTCAGCACTGGGCGCTTCTTAAATACCGGCAATTGCCGGCATTGAGTTCGCATCTTCCTTCGTATCTCCGCAACCAAAACAAGCAACCGCCTGGAAAGGCAAGCACACGACCACACACCCGCCGCTGCGGGGTGTGGTCACAAGGTGAGTGTTCTCCCTAGTAGATACAATGGCGCAAAAAGAGCAGCGAAAGCTGCTCTTTTTGCGCTCCTTTGAATCTTTTACTAATATATCTTGTATTCTTCTAGATTGAGACCTGGGGTCCAAGGCACAACGAAAACACGCGAAACGAGGGCCCAAATGGCAATGCCCCAAGCGAAGACACGCCAAATGACGCGACATACGGCAGCGACGCCAACGATCGCAACACACGCCAAACGACGCGACCTACGGCAGCGCGCCAACGACGCAACACACGCCAAACGACGCGACCTACGGCAGCGCGCCAACGACGCAACACACGCCAACACACCAACGACGCGACCTACAGCACCGCGCCAATGACGCGGCATACGGCACCGTGCCAACGACACGACATACGGCACCGCGCCAAATGAGGCCACACACCCGCCACGGCGGGTGTGTGGTCCTATATAAGGTAAGTCCCCAGCCCAGTAGCTACAGCCACGCAAAAAGAGCAGCGAAAGCTGCTCTTTTTGCGTGGTGTTTAATTCTCAACTAATTTACAAGTTTTATTCTGTAGGTCTTGACAACCCCTGCGAACGAATACCGACGCAAACCCCCCGTAACCCCCTTATCGACACCCGAATGACAGGGTGCCCGAATGACGGGGCACCCATGCGAGCCCCTGTGCGAGCCCCCATACGAACTGCTGTACATATGAGCCAGAGCCCACGGCCTCAGTACCCCACACCGCTGCAGTGGGTGTGGGGTACTAGAAGGTATGTTTTATTTTATTTTATATTTTATTTCTTATTCTTGTGGCGCAAAAAGAGCAGCTTATGCTGCTCTTTTTGCGCTGCATTAATGTTTAACTAACATTTCTCGTTTATTTCTTCAGATCCTAGCCCAGAACCCGCACAAACCCTCAAATACAAACCCGCCGAACAACACGCCATGAACAAGCCCCCACGAATGAAAACTGGCCCCCTCAAGGGAGCACCCAAATGGAACCGGCCCCCAATCGGGGCGTGGTGGGTATATGCAGGTGCGTGACCTGCATGAACCGTCCCCCCTGTGGTGGCAGACCCCGGGGGGGGGGATAATATGTATATAGCACAATATGTATATAATAATAGTAGTAATAATAATAATAATAATAAATAGCAAACAAATAATAATAAATAAATATATAATCTGGCACAGCCATGGATTGGCCGATAGATGGCCCAAAAACTGAATTGGAATAGCCTGATTTCGGCCGTAAGGTCTGGGGGACCTATTAGGTACCATTTTCTGCCCCGAAAGTGGTACCTAAATTAGGTCCCCTATGTGACTGACCAGCCTGGTAAACTTGTCTTCAAAATCAAATGGAAAGCCGATGGCACCATTCTAAAATACAAGGCACATCTAGTTGCCCATGGTTTTACTTAAATCTTTGGAGTTGACTACTATGAAACGTATTCCCCCATCGCGCGACTTGCAAGTTTTTGAATGATTATCGCACTCGCCACACAAAACAATTGGGATATTGACTCTTTCGATTTCAACAGCACATACCTCAATGGCGAACTTGACAAAAATGAAGAAATCTATATGCATTTCCCCCCTGAGTATAAACCCCAGGGAAAAGACACGATTCTACAACTATGGAAGACCCTATATGGTCTCAAACAGGCCGGGCGACACTGGTATGATTCCCTCTCATGCGCCCTTAATGCTCTTGGTTCAGGGCTAGCCACACCAATCCAGGTGTGTTCCATACCCAAGTGAATGGGGAGGAGCTTATTCTCGCAATCCATGTGGACGATTGCACATTTACATGCCCATCAAGGCATTACTTGATGAATACAAGCAGAAGATTAACAACAAATACTTGATTACCAACTTAGGCCACTTCACTGGCTACTCGGCATTAAAATCGAACGGGACCATGAATTACGAATGATCTGATTATCGCAAAAAGTCGTACATTGATTCAATTGTAGCCCAGTTCTCTTTGGGAGACTCGAAATTCATAAATACGCCAATGGAACCCAGGGCCACACTCACAAAAGAGGATCCCATGATGAATCCTGAAGAAATCAAACAGATGAAGAAGACCCCATATCGTGAGGCCATAGGAAGCCTCATGTACGTGTCCGTGGCCACGAGGCCAGACATTACCTTTGTGGTATCGACACTATCATGATTTCTTGACCAGCCGGGACCTACGCATTGGGAAACAGCAAAGCGAGCTATACGGTACCTATCAGGCACAAAAGATATCAGCCTAATGTATGGATTGAAAAGTCACGACTTGCTCAGGTATACAGATGTGGATGGAGTGACACAGGAACATTGCTGCGCGATTACAGGGTATGCTTACCTGATTGATGGAGGAACAGTCTCTTGGAGCTCCCGAAAACAGGAGCAAATTACGCTATCAACGGCCAAGGCAGAATACGTCGCCACAACGCAGGCTGCCAAAGAAGGCATTTGGCTGCGGAGCCTCATTGCCGAGTTGTTTCACACTCAACTCAAGGCCACAACCCTGTATTGCGATAACCAGGCTGCCTTAAAACTCGCAATGGGCGATAACTATCATGCCGAACGAAACATATCAACATCCGTTTCCATTTATCTGCGAGACGATTAAAGATGGTATTTTCAACCTGGTATATTGTCCCACGGAAACTATGATGGCCGACATTTTAATGAAAGCCCTCAGGGCTGCGAAATTGGACTTTCACGCTGGGGGACTCAGGTTATATCGTGCTTGAGGGGGAGTGTTGGAGCGAGTGGATATGGAAGTGACCAAATACAACGTCGGAGACAAGCGCAACCCCTAGGGGGCTATGCAAACAGCACTGACCTCAATTATCTGGGATCTTGTAGATAGGTTTCACTGGCGATCTTTTCCTTGCCGCCATCATTGGACTTTTACTTCATCCTTACCCCATATTTTACCCCATCTTATGTGTTTTCTGTGCCTCATGTAAATAGTATAAAGGACAGGCTTGAGCCCACATAAATCTCAAGGACTTTTCTCTGTGTGTGTTCTTCCCGCCACCTGCTTAAGTCACCTGGGCAACTCGAGTCTCGCTGATCCACCGAATTCATCCTCACCCGCTATAGAAGAAGGATTAGGAGCTCCGATGACTGTCAAATCAAACTCTGGTTCAGCCAGTGCGTAGATGGGAGACTGTATTTCTGTTTTTATCAATGGGCTGGTTCACTCTGATGGTTGATCACTCTCTAACAAGTTAGGTATGGTATTCAGTAGAGGATAAGATTGTGGTATGGACTAGCTATAGTCAATGATATATCGTGGGATGCTTGTGAAAGGCTTATACGTGTTGTGTTGAACTGTTTACTGCTATTTGTGGGTACCTATTTGTGTCCTCCTGGTCAAAATGCAGATTGTAAAGAGGGCTCTAGATTAGTTTAAGCTTGATTTAGTATGTCAATGTGTTTCTCTCTTCTTCTGACTTAACTTTGTTTTCACTCACCTTTCCTTGGATGTCCAGCAACTCTAACCTTAGGTCCTGCAACTATCCTTGGCTCAGTATTTCGCATAGTGGGCTTTCAGTGACTTAGTCTTAACAACCTTGTATATGACTTAGCTCCAGATGGCTTTCAGATCAGTACTCTCTTCAGATGCAAGCAGATTTGTAGACAGTAGTGTATTCCAGTAGTGAGAAGATGATGCGGGGATACAGGAAAATCTACCAGCTTTTATACCTTTCTGAAGGTGGCTGTGTTTAAAGAATATGACTCACTCCTAGGTGAGTCATATGTGAGAACAATAGGGTTGTCAAGGAGGGTGAGTCATTCATAAAGTGGTTGCAAGATAGGTGAGTCATTCATGAACAGAACAAAAGGGTTGCTAAGAAGGTGTTATCTTTCATAAAGTGGTTGCAAGGAGGGTGAGTCATTCATAAACAGAACAAAAGGGTAGTCAAGGGAGTGTTATCTTTCTTATCTGTGAGGTTCTAGAAGTTATTTGTGGCAATGGAAGATGAAATCAAAGGATATTTCCAAGTTCTTGGAGATTAATTTGTTTGTAGTCCAGTGGTTAAGATGTTTTTGTTGCTGGTTGATAATGGGGACAAGTGCATGGGATGGGATTCGATGCAGAAACAACAGTTTACATCCGTAATAGACGTTCTTGGTATCATTCAATGCGAATTTTTAACAGCTTTCTGGGCGCAGTGGTTCCGAGCAGATCCGGTGTAAACTGACAGAGAAATTTGTTTTTTACTGATGGGTGTTGATTCTGATAGTAATATTGTTCTGTAGAGTTCAGTGTCGATCTGTTCTTCGCGTGCTCAGTACCGTTGGATGCGGATTTTTTATATCTTTCCAGGCGAGGTTGTTCCAAGAGGATCGAATGTGAACTGACGGAGAAATTCGTTTTTTACTGAAAATCCCAAATTTTGACAGTAATATTGGTTTGGAGAGTGCATTTCTGGTCTGCTCGACTTGTGTTTGGTACCATTCGAAAGGTATGAATCGTGGCTTTCCGAAGGTTATATGGGCGTACCTCTCCAATCAAAACTGACGGAGTTATAGAATGAATTCGATTTCTGTGCATAGCCATAATTGATTTTGTAATAGGTCACATGATCATTCCAATGGCTGGGATCAATGGATATTCACATTTTCTGATACTGGATGTTTTTATCTTCCACACTGCTTAGTAATCAGGGGGAGTTGTTCTTGCGTGAATACCATAACTCTCACTAACAGGATGATTACATAATTGTATATTTGTGTAGTTGAATAAAGTCATTTGATCATACTCAATACAGAATCTGAAAGCTATTGAAGCAGCCCAAAGAGACCAAAGATACAAAGCTGGCAAAGCACAAGCCATGCTCCAGAGCCTCAATATTAGGATAAGACGTTTGTTCGACTTTGTTAGCTTTGTTAGCTCTGGAGACTCTGGTTCTGCTGTTGGGTTTCGTGATGTATGATCAAGGCGTGGCTCGAGAGTGCTAGTTCGCAGTCCCCCGACCAACTCAAGAGCGGGCTTTCTATCATACTTATGCGCAAACAATTCAATTTTCCTCGAGGCGACTTGACAGCGCTGTGTCATGCCCTGTTCAGACCACCGCCATGCTCATCGCCTTCACTGCCCTTCCTCTGCGATCGCTTTCCTTCGCCGAGCTTCCTGTCCAGCAGTCTTCACAGAGTCCTTCAATCGCATCATAGCATCCTATGCTCCAGTGACCGCCCCGAAGACTCCAATGAAACCACAATGTGGGGGATGAAAAATCCCCCCAGCAGGGATATTCTGATGTATGGAGACATGCGCTTCTCGACTTTGACTCTTATTTAATGGCCTCGTCAGTTCATTATCGTCCTTTAGCACCAATATAGCCCTGTTCTTAAACTGGACACAGGTCTTCCAAGTCAAGTCCCCCTCGCGTCCCGGTAGGTCGTTATTTTTCTCAATACACATGTTGTGCAGACCATATCAAGACGGTGAAATAAATATATCAAGGCGAGCCGGGAAAAGATTAATATCTGTCCAGTGAGCCTCTCATTTACTCTGTCGATGCAGGAATGTAGACAAACGTTTGTGATATATGCTTGTTCTGGCCGTTGTGTCGTTTTCCATACTCCAGATTCATCTGGTCTTTGCAGGAGTCAAGGGATTGGAAGGATGCTGGAATCCAATGACTGCCCCTTTTCGTGCACCTTGGGCTTTTCCTTTACTTGCCTGGGTTCACAGCCCACAGGAGCGCCATTGCGACTTCTGTAACCTCTCCCTTCATTTACTCATCCCTAAATAGATGGCAAAGGCGTCGGATCTCCGAACAGCAAGGGGCTATGTATCTCATTCTTTCCCTGGTTGGCTTCTGAGCGAGGGATGATTCCCCCAAAAAGGCAAAAGGCTCACCATCGTTGTGCTTGGTAAGAATGGCATCGGAAGACTTGAGGTGATGGCCGTGAGACTTGAGTTCTGTGAATCGTTGACCGTGACGGGCGACGAAATCGCAAGGGCCCGGGCTTATGAGCCCCTTGACTGGTTTGAATTGATCAGCCATCTTTAAAAAGGCATCGTGCAAGCGCCGACTGAGAAGAGATAATTTCTGGTCTTCAAATGCCAAACGAAACCGATGGGGCTCGAATGGGGATGTGACCTAACACGTGAATATCACCAAATCCAAATCTTAGTGATATCTTGGGAACAATCCCTCGAGGTAAGTTAAATCTTAGGCTTTATCTTTCTAAAGTGAAGGCCTAGGATTCCCTGGCATTTGAGCAGGGTTGTTATGCATGTCCTGCCAATGATTAGTCTGGGACCCCTTTGAATAGCCGCAAAGCCAGGAAACTGTATTGCTTGCTAAGGCATCAAATAAACCACGTGATTTGAGCGACATGTAAATGACTGGCATGAACACCGAAAGTCTCAAATATTGGCCTACACTAAAAAATCCAGAGCTGGTTCTTTACGGCCATTTTTCTGTCTCTATGGTCCGATTGGGTTACCCGTGAGAATGAGGTGATTTATTCGGGACTGGCTGGTGTTCCTGCGTAGTTATGAAATTTCCAGATGCTCTCTGGTCTCGTGGTTTCGGCGCTCTCTCTCCTAGGAGTGAATATCAATTATCAATTATGAGCGCTATCTCAATGCTGTGACTCTGTCGAATCCTCCGCATTTCTGATTGCGATGGTAAACGGGAACAGAACGACTCCCACCGTTGACGCTCGCTCTTTTGTTGCTATGGCAAAAGCGAAGCCTCCACTCATCTCGTGGGTTCGGGAATTCTATGAGAAGATTACCTCTCTTAAGTCTCCGTAAGTCATCCTGTTGAATACTTGCAGCAGCATAATAACGGAGACTTTTGGCAGCCTGCGTGCATTTTTATCAGGGGATGTTCGAGACATCAAGTGCTGCAAAGACAGCGGGGGGGTTGGCATAGTCTTCATGTCCTTGCTTTCCAGGCAGCTGAATGAACTTCCAGTCCCACTATCTGCTCATATGTGTCCATATCCAGAACAAGGGGGTGCCGATTGTCTGGTTGCGGACAGAGAAGCAGTTTAATGTGTCGGGTACAATCCAATTCTCCACCGACCGCTCCAGGCTCGGGCAACCATACGACGATGACATCATGGCCACCACATTTTCTACCCTGGATTTTCGTCACGTCGCAGACCTTCTCAATAATGTAAGCGCGACTAGGATTGGCTCTCTGTCGTATGCTAGCGTTGTCAGCGGAATGCTTCATGGATGCTTCGGGGATCTTGGATCGAATGGCCCCGATCAAACTGGCTCAAGAACACCTTCGATTTTCTCGCAAGGGACGCGGCGATATAGAAACTGTGCAGGGCAAATTTGCATTCCAGTACCCTAACGCAAAAAAGATCTCACTCATGGACCGGGAGACATGGAAAAACAAGGACTATTCTCTGTCCCAACCACCGAGCTCAAAACAGGATGATCGGAAGGGTGTTGATTCAAACCTAGCAGGTACGAAAGAGAAAATAGCACAATTGGCTCACCACTCAGACGAACATCTCCAAGGACCTCGCCCAATGCAGTCGTCCAATGCGAATACTGTAGTCCCTGCTGTTGCGCCTGATGCTGAGAAGAATAGTGGTGATCAGCCTCGAGGTCGCGAAATTAACCGCTCCGATGTACTCACCCCAAAGCCCGTCGAATCCCCGAAACCATCCAATTTTCATCGTCGTGTAATGTCCCAAATCAGGGATTTCTTCAATGCTGACAAAAATGGTGGTGACCAGGCTCGAGGTCGCGAAATTAACCGCTCCGATGTACTCACCCCAAAGCCCGTCGAATCCCCGACACCATCCAATTCGCATCGTCTTGTAATGTCCCAAATCAGGGAGTTATCCAAGGTCTCTGGCCAAAGTGATGAAAGGCGACTCGTGCGAGCCGCCAATCGATCCCCAACTCCCACTCCTCGTAAAGGGCTTCCACCGCAATAAGTAGAGGAACCCACGTCCCTTCTGCGAGGGTAATGACTACGGCTCCTTCCGCAGAAGCTTCGGGACAAGGCCCACAAGCTAGCCCCCCATTTACCGATCCCCAACCCAGCCGCCCCGGAACTCCCAACTTGACTGGTCGCATTGTTCGTTTAGGCTTAAAACCCATGGCCAGAGGAGGGTACTCCTCAGTCTGGAGAGGCACCTTGCTCTCCGCCACCTCCAACGACCCTCACCGAACTCTTCCGGTGCTCTTTCAATTGATAGCTCTCGGAGAGTGTATGTGCTAACAGCCGATGCCCTAGGTTGCCCTCAAGGTGCTTCATGCTTCATATACGGATGAGTCCACAGTCAAACGGAAACTCCACAAGGTAATTTTATGTGACAGTTACACCATAGATCCTCCGTTCACGATAGGTATAGCATCTGCATGTAGAAATGCGGGTATGGGCCCAATTGCGTCACGAGAACGTGGTGAGATTATTAGGTCATACTGAAGAACCTGAAGGGCCTGGTCTTGTTTCAATCTCGTACGTTCACGGTGATGTGCTGGGCTTTCTAGGGAAGAATCCAAGTGTCAATCGGGATATTATCGTGTGTTTATATTGATATGCCTTCACTCAAATATGGGGTGCTTCCCCGACTGAGCGCAATCTTTACAGTGTGCCGATGTTGTGCTGGGATTACAATATTTGCATGAACACAAGCCTCGAATTATACACGGTGATCTTAAAGGGGTATGGTTGAATGCAAGAAGCGGTGGTCCTTTGCTGATGAATTGATATGCTCAGCGGAACGTGCTGATCGATGGAGAAGGAAGAGCAAGTATTTGTGATTTTGGACTATCCATAATTCTTGATGGGGGACCTACGGGCTTCACGTCATCGAACTTCGCTGGGTCACTGCGATTTCTGGCTCCTGAACTTCTTGACGAAAATGAGGAAAGCATTAAAACTGTGCAGACGGACATATATGCCTATGCATGCACTTGCATTGAGGTGCGATCCATTCTTGCTGGGTGGCATGCTTTGTATCTCGCTTGTAATCCTCTATTCGCTGTAGATCTTGTTTGACCAGGAGCCCTACCACCAACTGTCCAAAGATGCATCCGTTATACGTGCTATATCGAATCATGAGCCTCCATTTGAACCATCGAACCAGCAATTCGCTATTCCTTCAGTTTTGCGAATCTTGAAGCGCTGCTGGGATCACGACCGATCAACTCGGCCACCATTGAACTTAATCATCGACACCATAAAGCGCTGCCTGTACCGTACCTATCGAACAAACTTGGGTCTCCACCAAAGAATTGTATGTGCTCTTTCCGGATTGTACTCTCCTGAATCGTGCACCCAAATTGTTGGTTTACAGGGGAGGCGTGTTCGACTTATGTGCCTTCCTGGTGTTGAACAAGGAAAGTTGATGGGGGTCGATGACGATGGACTGAGCATGGTGGTGGATTCTTCGAGCTCATTCCACCGGGTCCCAATCTATCAGCGCTATCGCTGGGAATTGATGGATAACGAGGATCTTGACGGTACGTTGTGCTTTACTCTCTAACAGAAGTAAAAGCTGACAGGGTATTAGTAGACTCGGAGGATGGTTCCGAAACACCCTCTCTCTCAGGGAAGGATGCGTCATCATCGAAGAGCCCTCCCTATGTCTCAAAATGGACGGATTACTCTGTGAAATTTCGCCTCCCCTCCTCGTCGATGGTGTCCTACAAGTCCTATCACGAGACTTCTTCGCAAGCGGTATAATGGACACCAGAATGGGAATTGGTACCTCGTCTTTTAATGCGCGTATTGGAGTGGGCCGTGACCGCTGGAGGTCGAGTCGAGTCGAGTCGGTGATACTAGCCGCAATCTCAATCTCCTCTCCTTACGACTGGCCGTCACCTTCCGACTTACTCATGGGAGTCATGTTGTGTATGTATGTATGCGGCTACGACTGTATAGTATGTCAATTCAGACCCATATATGTGGAAGACTTTCTCGAAGGACGGGATGCCACACAGGCATTACACTTGGATAAATGTGGCATTTACGCTCCTGCGGAAGATTAGTGCGAGGAATCAAGGACGCGGAACCGAAAACTTCGGAACGTTGAACGAAGCAAGAATCTCGAGGAGGGTGCGAAAAAATCAGCCATACAAAGTAGACATCGTCGGCGCCTTCTTTAGTCAACTTGCGCACACTCCGCACAGAGAGATTTACGTGCTGTCTGTGGACCCCTTCGGGCCGCTGAGGATACAGAAAACACAACTGGCATTAAAGGAACGCGAGTGGGACACACCAACCGTTCTCCCCCCCACCCGCCTGTGTGGTCTGAGTCTGGGATCGATTAATTGCTTTGTATCCGATCATACTAGACGGTCATCTCCCTAATCTATCCCCACTCTATCAATCAGGACCCAAGGGGAGAGCACTCATAGAAACGCTTCCTGACAGCCCAGATACGCCGAAATCGCTACGGGACTATTTCGCTGTTCCACAGGAGCGATTCGCCCCGTTGTTTTTGATTCTCGACACCAGAGTACGAATCACGCCCCTCGAACCTGTGAGGGTGCCGTAGAGGTTGTCAAGAATTTATCAAGACCGAGCGGAGAGAAATAAACAGAGGTGGAGATGGTGAAGGCAAAATAATCTCTGGGTCAGTCGACGCCGTTCATCCTGAGGTGGAAGAAAAGAGGAGATCCAGTTGTCACGTCATTCAGATACAACTGAAGGTAGGGTTCATAGAAAAGATGTGGCTGACGAGCTCGTAGGGAAAGGAATATGTTGCATGCAATCATGTCCCCAAGATGTCCCCCGGTTGTGCGCACCTTTGAAGAATCCAGATCCTATGTCGACCGGAGGTTCGCGCAAGCAGTTGGTGTGACCGGCGGGTTTTGACTAAGCTCAAGATTAGTTCATAGGGGGATCTCATCTGAGGGCTTTTTGGAACCTGTGACACGTGACAGCGTAATCCCTTGCCAGCTGCGACCGAACCTGTGTATTGAGAAAAGTGACAGCTACTGGTGGGCTTGGCTTGGCTTGAAAGGCTTTTTCCCGGTTTAAGAACAGGGTTACGTTGGTGCTAAAGGACTATCGTGAACTGGGGACGCCATCAAATAAGAGTCAAGGTCGAAAAGGGTCTCTCCATACATCAGCATATACCGTACCTGTACAATTTGCCCAGGCGTTTTTCATCCGCAATGCGATTTCATTGGAAACGACTTCATCTTCGGGGCTGTCACCGGAGAATAGGATGCTATCACGCGATGGGAGGACTTGAAGACCACTGGAGAGAAGAAGTGCAGCGAAGGAAAGGGTCCGCAGATGAATGTGATGAGCATGGCGGTGGTCTCAACAAGGTGCGGCGTGGCGCTGTTAAGTCGCCCTGAGGCAAATTGGAATCCTTGCCCATAACAAGGACAGAAAGCTTGCTTTTGAGTTGTGCGGGGACGGTGAGCTAGCACTCCTAGATATGTAGGTTGTGCGAGCTATATCAGGATGATAAAATTAATCTATGAGGGCGAGGCAGGCGACTCTCAGTATGCATTCAGTGAGCCTCGCATTTACTCTGTCGATGCAGTAAACGTACCTGATATATGCTTGCTTTGGCCGTGGTATCGCTTCCATACTCCAGATTCGCCTCGTCTTTGTGGGATTCTAGGGAACTGAAAGTCGCTAGAATCCTATGACTGTTCCCTCTCATGCGCCCTGCGTTGTTCCTCTATCATTCAGCCTACAACGGCAGCGTTTCGACTTTCGGATCACGCAGTGAATTTTCTACATCGACTCTCATTCCATTTGCTCGTGCCTAAATATGTGGCGAAGACACCTACGACCAACGCCAGATCTCGGGAGGGACGACAAGGAGTCACGTAGCTCACTCTCTCCTGGTCATCTTCTGAGTGGAGAGATGATTCACCTCCCTAGTCAGGGAGAATGAAGAAAGCGGCGTCGTTCGCCATCGTTATACTTGGTGAGAATAACATCGGAAGGATTGAGGCGCTGGCTGCGAGACCACGCCGACGCTGAGGCCAGGAAGATGTGTCCAAACTTAAGACATGAAGTAAATGGACACGTGCACCCCGTATTGTGCGCCGTATCACTGGTCTTCGAGTGCCAAAAGGAACCGATGGGAATCGAATGCTACTCTATAGATCGTCTGGATATGTGAATATCAGCAGGAGAAAGCCGGGATCAGAGACCACGTGAGCGAGCTTGCGAGTGGAACGTGGGCCACGGCTAGTTTTTGCGTAGCGGAGCGAGATATTGCTGGATGAGGCCGGCGTTAGAGTTCGAGCCGGCGCCAATCCGGGAGATGCTGGATCCCTGGAGACGACAGTGTAGTCGCTTAGCCGAGAATATCTTCTGCTGTGCTCTCGAGACGAAGAAATCTCTTTTCACCCGCCCACCATCCCTTTTGATCGGGTCAAAACAATGCGTGTCTGAGACAGGGTTGTATAGTCATTGCAGCTTGTCTTTCCCACGCTCCGAGAGCCCGAAGTACACGCTGTAAGCCTATTCTTCAGTCCAGCTTCTTTCGAGGCTAAGGCTTCAGCGCTGGCGAATTGATGAGAATTCGGCGTCCTTCGGACTTCTCCGCCCACACGCAGTAAGAGACACTGAGCTCATCTCATCCAGCATTGGCGAGGAGTTTCAGTCCGCAGAGCGGACATCATAACTCGAGCCTATCTCGCGTTATGCTAGCGTTGGAACTCCTGATCTATACACTGACGTATTATGTAATCAGCCCGCTCAAGCCTCGTGCTTTCGGCGCGGATCCTTAACTGTCGATTATGGGCGTTCTCTGCCCAATGCTATGACTCCCGTATCAGATTCTTTGCGTTTCTGATCACGGAGAGAGAGCAAGGTCGTCGGTTCTCATATCAAGGCCTTTGTTTCGCCCTGTACACCGGGATGGCAGAAGTGGAATCTCCAGTGTCCTTGGAGTTTCCTCGCTTCTATCAGATGATTACCTCTCCCGACACTGAGTAAGTCATCCTGTTGAATATATATGTGCAACGGCATTACAACGGATGTTTTTAGGAGGCTGGATTCATTTACATCAGGGGATGTTCAAGAGATCACATATTACAAAAACAGGGTTAGCATATTCTTTCGTATCCTTGCATTCCAGGTCGCTGAATGAACCTCAGGCCGACGAATACCTGCTCATGTGTGTTCACACCCCGAACGAGGGGATCCCGCTTATCTGGGTGCGGGTGGAGAGGCCGCGCAGCGGGTCGGATACCATTAAATTCTCCTACGACCGCTCCAAGCTCTGGGAACCGAGTGACGATGACATTATGGCCGGCGCATTTGCCGCACTGAAATTCCGTCACGTCATACACCTTCTGAACATCGTCCATAACGTAACCGACACTTACAGAATGACCGGGCGGGACCTCGCGTGGCGCACTGGAATGAACCAGTGGACTCTACGTGGTACGCTGGCGTCGTCATCGGAATCCTTCATGGAGACTTCAAGAGATCTTGGCTCAAGCCGCCCCCACCAAGCTGGGTCCAGATTGCCCCAAGCTTTTCGGAAGGAAGATGAAGTGGGCAACGGAAGCCGTGGAACGCAGATATCCCATCCAGTACCCTACCAGGAAAAAGGTCTCTCATGGAGTCAGGCGCATGGCAAAACGACCCCACTTCTCTGTCCCAACCGCCGAGCTCAAAACAGGAGGGAGCCGATTCAAACCCAGAAAGCACGAAGGAGAAAATAGCACATATTGGCTCAACACTAACTGTACCACAGGAACATCCCCGAGAACCTCGCCCAATGCAGTTGGCCAATGCGAAGGATGCAGTACCTGCTGCTGCGGCACGTGCTAAGAAGAATAGTGGTGACCAGCCTCACCGTCGCGAAATAAGGGCACCCGTCCCAAGAACTGATCCCTCCAACGTACTTGCCTCAAATTCCCTCGACTTCACAGCACCACATGATCCGCATCGTCGTTCAATATCTCCAACCAGAAACCCCTTATCTGATCAGGCCGATGAGAGGAGACCCATACAGCCCGCCAGTGCATCATCAACTTCCACTCCTCCCACCCCGATGTCTCCGAAAGAGGCTTACACAGGAATAGAAGAAGTCATGTCCATTCTACAAGATGTTGTGAGTACGGCTCCTGGCGCCGAAGCTTTCGAGCGAGGCCCACAAGCTAGTCTATCATCTACCACTCCCCAACCCAGTCCCCTCGAAACTCCCAACTTGACTGGGCGCATTCTTCGTATGGGTTCAACACCCATTGCCACAGGCGGGTATTCCTCAGTCTGGAGGGGCAGCTTGCTCTCCACTACCTCCAATGAATCTGATCGAGCTCTTCAGGTGTTCTTCTCAATTGGTGGCTCCCGCAGGTTGCAAGTGCTGACAACCGATGCCCTAGGTCGCCATTAAGGTACTTCGTGCTTCGTATACGGATGAGGACACGCTCACACGGAAACTCCATAAGGTAATGTTGTCCGATAGTTGCACCGCGGATCTTTCGTTCATGCCTGGTGTAGCGTCTGCATGTGGAAATGCGCGTATGGGCCCGCTTGCATCACGAGAACGTGGTGAGATTGATAGGTCATACCGAAGAACCCGAAGGGCCTGGTCTCGTTTCAACGCTCTACCCTCGTGGTAATGTCTTGAACTTTCTGGTGAAGAATCCAAGTGTTAATCGAGAGGTTATCGTGCGTTTATATTCATATCCATTCTCTCGAATACGGGATCTATCCTTCCACTAAGCTTGATCTTTATCTTTACAGTGTGCCGATGTTGCGCTGGGATTGCAATATTTGCATGAACAGGACCCTCCAATTATACACGGGGATCTGAAAGCAGTATGTTTGAATGCGCTGAGCGGTGGTGCCTTGCTGATCAACTGACGCCCTCAGCCGAACGTGTTGATCGATGCGGAAGGAAGAGCGAGTATTTGTGATTTCGGACTATCTATAATCCTTGATGGGGGACCTACTGGCCATACATCATCAAACTTTGGCGGGTCACTCCGATTTCTGGCTCCAGAACTTCTTGATGAAAGCACTAGAACTGTGGAGACAGACATATATACATATGCATGCACTTGTATTGAGGTGGGATCCATTCTCCCCGTATGCTATGGTTTGTGTCTAACTTGTAATTGTCCATTCCCTGTTTCCCTGCAGATCTTGTTTGACCAGGAGCCGTACCACCAACTTTCCAAAGAGGCACACCTCATGCGTGCTATATTTAGCCATCAGCCTCCCTTTGAACCATCGAACGAAGAAGTTACCTTTCCTCCGTTTTTGGCAATTTTGAAGCGCTGCTGGGATCACGACCGAACGAGTCGGCCGCCATTGAAGTTGATCATCGACACTATGCAGCGCTGCCTCTTCCGTATCTATCGAACAAACTTGAGCATTCAAGAGGCGATCGTACGTGCTGTTTCCGGATAGTTCTCTATTGGATTATGTACCTGAATTATTGGTTTGCAGGGGAAGTGTGTTCGATTTATGGGCCTTCCTGGCATTGAACAAGCAAACCTGATCTCGCTCGCTGATGGTGGATTAAGCATTGTGGTGAATTCTTCGACCACATTCCACCGAGTCCCGATCTATCAGCGATATCGCTGGGAATTGATGGAAACCCAGAACCTCGATGGTGCATTCCGTCTTCCTTTCTATCACAAATACAGCCTGATAGGGTATTGGTAGATTCAGACGATGACTTTGATTTATCTTGGTCCCTCGGAGCAGATGAGTGTTCGCCTTTCACGGCTTTCTCCCCTCTCTCGGGGAAGATCGCATCGCCATCGGAGAGCCCGCATCACGTGTCAAAATGGAGGGATTATTCTGCAAAATTTCGCCTCCCCTACTCCTCGAGGGTGTCCTACGAGACTTACAAGGATGCTACTTTGGAAATGGTGTTATCCATGTCACAGTGAGAATTGATGGCAAAGCTCCTATGCGGTCTGGAGGAAGAGGCTGCGACCCGCTGCGTGTCCGTGTCGAGGCACAGGGGTAATAGCCAGAAGTACCTTTCCTTACGACGAACCGTCATCTTGTCTCTGATTCATGCGCGTCGTGTTACGGACGTATGCATGTGGCTGGGTCTGTGATGTCCAGGTACATATACGTGTACGACGGGAGGAGGAAAGGTACTACGCGGGTATTATACTTAGCTCACTGGGATATGTACACTCCTGGAGGGAGATAATGTGAGAGATCAGCCATGCGCAATCGAAAATTTGGGAACGTTAAGCAAAGCAAGAATCCCAAGGACGGAACGGAAAAATCAGTGATATTAAGTAGACATTCTTGGCAGTTTCTTTAGTCAACTTGCGCACATATTTACGTACTGCTTGCGGACTCCTCGGGCCCGTAAAGGACATTAAAGGAACGTGAGCGGGCCGCGCCAAATGTCCTCACCGCCGCCGTGTGGCCTGGGGTGGGATCGATCAATGATTTGTCCATACCAGATCATCTT
>MU129192.1:0-61425 GCA_014904985.1 Hydnum rufescens UP504
GCCCGGGCTATCGCCCAACCTCACTCTTCTATCTCTGCTTTTACACCGGACTCCGAGTTGATCGCGTGTTACTCATGAGTTGTCCAAGGCCTTCAACTCAAACTTTATGATCATGAATGGTTGGAACTGAAGGATGATATCAACGAGTATGAATACGCTGATCTCCCATGGTCCCAAATGGTCCAGGAACTTTGTGGTGACCCATTGTTGGAGCATGAGGATGATGGATGTAAACTCTCCATATCCCTCTTCTTGTAAATCTCCCCATCCCTCTTCCTTTCTTCCTCCATCTTTTTCGGCGGAGCTTGTTCTTGCATTCCTCCTCCAAATTCTTGAGTTGCTTTCTTTTTTTTACAAAGACCATGATTTGAAACTCTCATGTACGACTACGTCTATCCTCAGTTAAAATCACAGAAAATATTTTATAAAGAAAGGACTAGAAAAATGCAAAAGCTTTAAAAAGGGCCAAAAGTCCGAGTTAGGAATCAGAGCTGAGTCCACATCTGGGGTAGCAAAAGGCAGATTATGAAGCTAAAACAATGAACCCTATGATATTCTAATGATAACCCAAATGAGGAAGGGGTCAGCGCTAAAAAACAGGACCCCTAAACAAATGATGTCGCGGGAGGCAACTCGAAATTTAAAACCTTTGCCCACCAAGATATAAGAACTTCATGGGCTTTGGAAACTCTCACACTAAAGGAGAAACATTGCACAGTGAAAAATAAGACCAGTAGGCTGAGTTCTAGTAGGGCAATTACCATGCCATTCCATGCTAAAAAGTGGTATTCCACTGGCAAAATTAAAAGGAACATCTTCTAAGTTATCGAGTTTCAGTTTGCACATTCATGACGACCTGCCTGAATGCACGAGTGAAGGTTTTGCTCTCACGGTTCATTGGCACTTAGACAAGTGCTTCCACTTAAGTAAATATACCACATAATCCAGAAATTGCCTCACCACGAAGAAACAACATTATTCTGTTCCACACCTAAATGATGACTTTGTCGCTTTCTGTGACTTTGTCATCGTGTGAGCAAGCTCCTTCTTTCAGGTTCCAATGTGCTATTTCTCGAGTCCCCATGCTATTCCCCTGGGTTCCTACGCACCCTTTCGAATCCCTGCGCTGTCTCTCAATTCCCAAGCACTCTCTTGAGTCCCCGTGATATTTATCGAGTCCCCATGCTATTCCCCAGGTTCCTAAGCACTCTCTCGAGTCCCCATGCTATTTCTCGAGTCCCCATGCTATTCCCGGGTTCCTAAGCACTCTCTTGAGTCCCCATGCTATTTCTCGAGTCCCCACACTATTTCTTGGGTTCCTATGCACCCTTTCGAATCCCCACACTATCTCTCGATTCCTAAGCACTCTCTCGAGTCCCCACACTATTTCTCGAGTCCCCACTGTTGGAGGGATAAATCCCTACACCATAGAAATCCTCATCTGAGGCCATTTTCCCTAGGAACGAATCAATTATATGTCACCGCGCTCATTTAATTTTATTGCCATTCGTTTATTCAAGAAATCAATTGGATTCCTACCCCTTTCCAACCCATAATATCGCCTCATTCCTTTACCATGTCTACCAGTCAATTTATTGACTATCCGTCGGACTTCAACAGTCCTCATCAAAAAGGGGCAGTTTATGCCCTACTTCAAGTCCATTTTCTTTGGACAAGGCAATTCAACTTGCCATCTTTCTTCAAGACTGGGTGACTTGCCTGCTCTTCCAAGTCATCCTACTGCCTTAAGGGCGACAGATTGTGATTATGTAATGACACGGACCAGGCCTAGTTCCGATTCTGGACTCGCAGATCTGTCACATGATCCAGATAGGGGTTGCACTACTCTGAAGGAGTATTTTTCGAATTTCTCCGTCATTTTTGATCGGATCGACTCGAAACAACCGCGCCCAGAAAGATACAAATCGTACCTATCGAACAGTACCAAACACGAAACGAACGGATCAAAGATGCGGTCCCTGTAACAATATCTTGCCATGATTCATACTCTGAAGGAGTATTTTTCGAATTTCTCTGTCAGTTTTGATCGGATTGACTCGAAACGACCATGCCCTGAAAGCTGTTGAAAATGCGCATCAAACGGTACCAAGGGCAAAACGAGCGGACGCGAACTCCATTTTTCACAAGACAACTCCCTCCCCATGACTCCCCCTTTGCTCCACCATTCAAAATAGCGAATTACTTCCGGCCCTCTTATGTCCGATGGAGAAGACCCTCAGGGCGACCTATTCCACTTTTCCTTAAGGGAACTTGTCCAGGTTTGAAGGAGGAATAGCATGTAATGTGTCAATCTCCCTTTTATCTTGAAATTGGAATATCTCCATCAGTTTTGAAGATTTTAACTTGATTTCTTTTTCTCTGTGTGTCCCTTAAGTCCTGACTTTTCACTTTCTATTGAGTCAAAGTATGTATTGTATATTAGGTGCAGCTAGCACACAAATTCAGTAGTTCTCCCCCTCCCTCCAGTTTGAAGCTCCTTGAACAGCTGCTGGTCCCTGGGTGATTTCTCACTACAAAAAGCGAATTCTAACTACACTTTGACTAAGGTCTCAAGAAGAGATTCTTAGGGTGTGGTAATTTGACTGAAAGACACATTCTCACTTAATTGCTTGGGCTTTGTTGGCTCACTGCAATTTCCCCTGTTCAAAAGACCTTCCCCCACTCGAACCTGAACATCCAGATTAGATCTGTGATCCCCTCTTTCGTCCCCGGCTCAACATCATGGACAGTAGTTGGATTGGTTTAATAATCATCCTGCTTACACCACGCTATTTCTCAGGTTCCTATGCACCCTTTCGAATCCCCATGCTATCTCTCGATTCCCGAGCACTCTCTCGAGTCCCTGTGCTATCCCTCGATTCCCGAGCCTTTTTCTCAAATCCCATGCTTTCTCTCGACTCTCACAATTCTGTTCAAGCTCCTCTCAACTCTCACGACTCTGTTCAAGCTCCTCTTGACTCCGCAACTCCGTCACTCTCAATCTGCGACATTTGAGTCCTCTCAATTCCTGCGACGTTTTTTGAGTCCTCTCAATTCCTGCGACGTTTTTCGAGTCCCTCTCAATTCCTGCAATGTTTTCGAGTCCCTCTCGATTCCTGCAATGTTTTTCGAGTCCCTCTTCGATTCCCGCAACTTTATTTCAGTCTCCCTCGATTTTCTTGACTTCTGCCAAGTAATCTCTCCACCTGGCCAAAACCCTTTCAATCTATCACCCTCCCCTTCTATCTTCCCATACCACCTTCTGTCAAGACCAGTTAAAAACTTTGAATTGTAACTATTCATATGCGACTTAGTAAAATAAAGTACCTTTGAAAAAAAAAAAATTGAATGAAAGGAACAAAAGCTGACAAGCAAAATCAAAGTACAAAATCAAAGTACCACCCTAGAATCCCTAAAACTGTATCCTAGATTCCCTAAATAAGGAAACTTTTAAAAAAATCAGTCAAATTAAGAACTCAGAGAGGTATAAAAAACAGAGGAAAATGGCCATGGCCAGACATACCTTGAATCCCACACCACTCGTAAGCCACAAATGAATATTGATGAGCAGATTCTAAAAAATCCTTCCCAAATTAGGCAAATGTCCGACGAATTCAATTTGCTTGAAGTTCCCCATGCAGTTCACATTAACATTGGCATGTATACAACCGATCGAAATTTGCCCTTCCTTTCTATTCGACTAGGCGATTTTGGCACAGTTTACCCAGACAAAAACGATCCCATGGTTTATTTCTTCGCCCGAATTGATGGAATTCATTATCACAACATGCATGCAGATGGCCCTATGTTTTTGGCTGAGATTATTCTGGGTCTTACTGTGTTTGGAGGGATCGATCCAACTCAATGTCCCCACCCCTTCTTTTCATGTGACTTTTCACCCCTCCCAGTTAAAAGAGTATCATGTGTTTCTGACCCTGAAAGCCAAGTCAAATCTGGAAATTGAAAAATTGAATCACCACAAATTAATTGCAAAAATGCCTTGTGATCAAATGCACCCTGGAATTAAAACCACAAGTGATTGCCAAGGCTCAGGTGTCTAATTAAGTCCCCATTCCAAGAAATTAAATGCCGACTTCCAGAAAGCGATTTAAGGAACACTGAATTATGCAAAATTCCCCAAGATTGTTCTATTATCACTCATCATGTCTGCAATCAAATTCCCATATCCTGAAGGACATTACCTGCGCTACGAATATCCTGATGATGTATTCGATCTGTCCCATCAATTCATCAAGTGAAAGGGGTTTGGCAAAGTCATTTTCTGCCTTGGAGTGGAGGACACAAGTGGATTGATGGTGGTGTATATTCCCAGAGGTGTCCCATTCGTTTTCCAGGCCTATATCGAATCCGTTGTTGGAGGGATAAAATCCTACTACATAGATCCGCTTCAGGACCCAACTACCTCCTCAAATGAATCCAATTTATTCAATCCCAATCCTTTCAATACCTATCCTTCCTTTGATTGCCATGCAATGTGGATTTCAATTCTCCAAGACCCATTTTATTTCTCTTTCCTCCACCTTGTACACGAGACATTTATTTGTCCATCTTCAAGTCTTCAACAGACTACCTCAAATTATAGTTACTTCAAGCCCAGCCAACTGTGGCTCAGGCAATTCAACTTGCCCTGTTTGTTTGGTACTCAATCCATTATGCATTGCTCATTGCCCTGGTGGGGATATATGAGTCCCAATTATATAATCAAGATTGCCTAATCCTTTGGATCCAACTCGTGGATTAGTCACATGTTAAATAGGGGCTATTCCCATACTCTCAAGGAGTATTTCGCGAATATCTCCCTCATTTTTGATCGAATCGACTCAGCAAGATAGCGCCCAGAAAACTACGATCAATACCTATCCAACAGTACCACATACGCGTTTATCGGATGCGAACTGCACCCTCCAGGTCGATTTTACCTCATGCTTCACACTATCCTTCAGTATTTCGCAAATATCTCCACCAGTTTTGATCCGATTCGTTAGTAACGGCCACCCCTGGAAAGACGCTGAAAGTCCGCATCGAATGGTACCAAGGGCAAAACGAGTGGATTAGAACTCGGCTCTCTGTAATTTAGTCTCCCCATGTCTCATTTCACTTTTACCTCCGCTTTCTGATTACTAAAGGCAATTATGGTTTCGGCACTCTATGTCTGATGGAGGGTACGTCTAGGGTGACCAGTTCCACCTTTCCCCAAGGGATTCTGTTCAGTAGGAGAGGAGGAATACCTTGGTTAAGCCATATTCCCCTATTCTGACTTGTTAATTGAATATCTCCTTCAGTTTTGAAGCTTTTGACTTGATCTCTTTTTCATCATTTTCGCCTTAACCCCACCTTTCTGCCGGTTACTATGGCATTATTCCAAGATGTATATTAAGTACGGGGGATGCGAATTTTGATTGATTTCCCCCTCACCCTCAGTCTCTAAAAGTCTTGAAGGACAGCTGTTGGCACCAGGGTGATTTCCAGACCATATCTAGTATTGTTCACACTTTGGATAGCCCTCAAGAGGAGAGCTATCAGTGTGATTTCTGAATTAAATCATCCATTCATTCATTGTTAGAGCAAGCCCACCCTAGCAAGACAAATTCTCAACCTCAAGGCCTTTCATTCAATCGGACCTTAACCTACGGATTGACTCCGTGGCCCTCTCCTTTTGTCCTTGATTCAACAATCTTGGACTGTGGCATAGTCTCTTAGGAGATTCCTGCTTACACCGTGGACGAATACAACTTCGCCTTCATTACAATCCTACTTCCCATTGGTTACCAACACGTCGATTGTTCGTTTGGGAATGTTCTCCTATCATTGATCTTGGAGTCCAAGGATTTCCCATTCCCACCCATCTCTCCCTTCATGTCTCTCATTTATTCCATCACAAATCCACTCCACTGGAGATCTGTCAGACGTTCCATGTGTAATTTCCTTCGTCATCTCTGATTCAAAAGGATCTGGAACCTAGACAGCTGTTCTTTCTTTTCAAATGTGATTCATATGCTAAAAATGGAATGAAGGCAAAGGATTTGATTGAATTTGAAAACAATTCACAAGGGAATGACAGCTGTCAGAAGTAAAACGAATAAGGAAATCATGTCAAAACTCAGGATGAGGATAAAAGGGCAGTGAAAGTCATTCCAGAACCCCATTCTCCTCCTCTCATCCCTTTCAGTTCATTTGAGTTCCTTCTCTCCTCTTTCTTTCTCTTTTCTCATCTTTTCTCTTCTCATCTCTCTCTCAGATCCTATCATCATTTTTCTTTCATTTCCAATGGACCCCACTATCATCCCAGCTGTGGAAAAATGCACAGAAGGTATGATTAATCCTTCAAATTGCCCAAGGTCTTTAAATGATATATCAAAAGAAGAATCAGGAAACAAGAAGTTCATCGAGTTGTACCTTCTGGTAGAGGATGACACATCGTTTTATCTTTTCGTTCCAGGCTGGAAAACCAGGATGGTTTTGTCCAGATATGCTTGCCAAGGAGAGGAAGTTTACCAGGGCATTTCTAAACTGGATGATGGTTAAATCTGTAGTGCCTGAGAGTCCCAACTTCAAAGTTGAAGTTAGATTAGGGATCACAGTCCAGAATGCCCCTGAAAGGGAAGTGTGTATCCATCCCCTTGTTACCCATAATCCCTTTGATGCATGTATTTGAATCACATCTTGTCCTGTTCCCCCATCCCTTGTTTCCTAAAAGAATTACAAAAAGAACATATGATTTTCAGGACAAGTTTGATGCAAAAGGAAAGAGTCATGAGGCCATCAAGAAATAGTTATAAAGGGCCCATCGAATACAGACCTTGTTAGCATCAGCCCCAGCCATGCCTATCCAGCAACTTTCACTTGTCTATCGCCATTTTGATCACATCGACGACGATCCTTTCATTGGCATCCATTCTTCCACTCCCATTTGCTATTCCCCTACACCTGAAAATTCATTTGAAGGGATCATTCTATCAAAAAGTATCAAGTGGATGAGATACGTTATCTGGGTACGAAGATCACTATGCCCCCTACCAATGAAAGGACCTCGAAGTTGTCCTGGTAGTCGCCTTACGAATTCCAACTGGTGACAAGATACCTCCTCGAGTATTCCCAACTTCAGTTCTCAATCTGGAAGTAATAGATGCTGTCCAGGGTAAGAGGTTTTCTCCATGTGACAAAGACCATTTAATCGAGTGGGAGCAGATATCTACCCAACAGTCAGTCAAATCTATCGAGTGCGACATTTTACATTGGACAAGGCATTGCAGTGGATGGAAGGATGGACTTGGTGGTTTCAAGAGTGGAAAAGTAGAAGGAATGAAGATGAAGTCTTTACTGAATATGGGTGGTAGAAGTAGGAATTCACAGTGCATTGCAAGGGACTGCAATCTAAAGTGTTCGCCATCTGTAGAAGGAATAACTGCCTAGTATCTGAAAACACGAGTTTGGAAGTGCTCTAAACCTTAAACCTCGATCAATGATCTGTTGGAGTGTTTAGGACAACTTTATCATGCTACAGCCCAAAGATATCAAGGAAACTCAGTTGAAATAACTCCATTCAACAAACAAAATAAAAAGTTTTCTACATGCCAAAAAATATGCTTATGTAACCAAGATTTGTAATCAAAAACCCGGACTCAAAAGTATGACAAAGCTATTTGTATGACTAAGCAAAAGATATGACTCAGCCTGATTTAGTCATCCGAACATGCCCACAACTGTGCCATTCCAAACATCACACAGACTTTGGTGCAGAAAAGTACACAGACATCCAAAAATACATATAAGGAATCAAATTTTGTAGTTTTAGGTAGCTTTTAGATAAGACTCCCCTTGAAATAAAGTAGTTACAGATGAGAAATTCAAGTGGCCAAGTAACTGAAAGGCATACTCAGAGCAACAACGAGAAGTTGTAGATAGTTGTAGGACCCTCAGTGTAGGTGTTGCTAGATGTATAAGCCCTGAATCATATGATAATAGGTTCAAGCCCATAAAAGTTTAAAATCAGAAATAGCTTCTAAGTTTCAATTTGATAATCATGATACAAGTAGTCCAGCTAGAGTCAGAAACATTACGTCATATCAGAGTCACCCATATCATTTCTATACCTAGTAAGCCAATCAACCCATTGAGACTAACCTGAGCCCCTCCCATACCTTTTCATTCCCAATCCCTATAACCTTAGCCAACATCTGGTGGTGTTAGTAATTTCTGCAGAGCGATAAAGCATCTTCTACACTGGGGTTCTTCTGATGTCTTCCTGGGGGTTCTCCCTCACCAACACTCTGCATTCCACATCTTCCAGATCACTACACAACAGTCAGATGGACACTGGGTCAGTATGACTTCCCCAGTTGTCCAGTCAATCTCTGGGTTGTGATGGTGAAGCCATGTGTGCCCTATGATCAGCTTGGTTTTCCCCAGTCTGATCACAGAGAACACTACCCACTCGGAGTGATCATTGATTTGGAGGATGACCTCAACCCCTTCATGGGCAGACCCCATTTCATTCAGTGTTCCATTGACATTGTAGACAGGGATCAGGTGTGCAAGGGGTCATATGTCTAGACCATTTTCCTTTGCGAAGGTTGGGTCCATGAACATTCCAGTGGCTCCGGAGTCCAGTAGGGCCTTTCTGGCACAGATCGCTCCAGTCTGCGGTGATTGGATTTTCACCTTGATCTCTTTGGCTCATCTGGAGTCTTCGGAAAGGAGGCAGATAGAAGGGGGAGGGTTATGGACAGGGTCAACCTCAGTTGATATGCTTTCAGATTCATCACTCTCATCGTTGGAGAAAAACATGTCATTTCCAACTCCATATGTACAGTTTTTGAGAGAGGAGGATCTGTTGGTCAGGCAGGATGCATCCTTCACTGCTGACCATTGGGAAAATCCTGTGGAGGTGATCCCTGGGTGTCAGGGTGACACTGCCATTGAAGCCACAAACAGAAAGAGAAAGAGATTAATTAACCACATGCTATCGCAGTGGGAATCCTGAGTATACACCACACAACAAGGGATACACAAGTCTCACACCTATTGCAGTGGGAATCCTGAGAGATCAAAACTGGTGATCCCCCAACTGTGAAGGGCTATAAATACTATTTCCTGCACACAGCCTCCAGCCTTCCAGAACCTTCCGCCGTCTTCCATAACCTTCCAGATCTTCCTAGAATGCCAGCTCCACAGCCCATCAGTCAGCCTCCACAGCCACCATCACTAAGCCTCACTAAGCTGATGCAGCTGTGTTATGAATCCTGTGTGCACCTCCACATGGCTATGCCCCAACTTCTATATGTATCCCCCTTAGCGTATGTACCTCCAAGGCAGTGTATGCCCGGGTACCCCAAAGGTGTCCAAAGTGTCAAAGGACCATAATGATGTGGATGGAGTATGGATTGGGACAGGTGATGTGGATTCAGGGACTGGGGGTAGAGGAGGAGGAGGGGGAGTCTGGATTGGCAACTCCATGGACTCACATGGGGAGCAAGGGAATGACAGGTGCTGACAAGGGCGCCAATGCTGCCACTGGTTGACTACCCAGCCCATAGCCCACTGGCCGAGGCCTGATAGAACAAGGGCAATAATAATAAGAGAAATGCCAATAATGGCAAGGATGACAATAACCCCCGTAGTGAATGGAGGGAGAGAGGAGACAAGAGCATTTGAGGAAGTAGGCGCCATATGATAGAGTCGATGAAGAATGATACTCTGACGGGTAAGTCCTTAGGTGGAAGCAAATGTCAATTTGATCCTGACACTGGGCTTCTGAGGCATTCCTCAGAGCTGGGAATAGTTTCCATAACACCTCACAGATGATTGCTCCAATGTCTTCTGTGGCGCAGATGAGTTGTTGTGGCTTCTGTGGATGGGGACAGTCACAAGAGATGTGTCCCAACTCTTGACAGTTATAGCACCATCATGCCTCTCGTTTCCAAGTTGAGTCTACATCCATGGGAGTGAATGAAGTCGACAAGGGTGTTGGTGCAGGAGGGAGTGTGGTCAGTCTGGGAGTGATGGGTGCTGCTGTCCAGGGTTTCTCCATGGATGTTGGGGGGTTTCTCGGAGTGTATGGGGTTGCACCGGACATGGCTTGTTGGAACCAGAGATATAGGTTATCCAGGCGCCGTGCCATGTCCTGCCATCCTCCGAGTGTCTCTGGCAGATCACTGAGGTGCATTTTTTCCAACAGTCTTTCGTTGAGACCCCACTAATATGCATCACTCAATGCTTCCTCTCCGAATCCAGTCCATCCTGCCAAGGTGTCAAAGTGCGCAGTGTATTCCTCCACAGACATCTTCCCTTGTTTCAGATTCCAGAGTTGGGATCATGCAGTGAACTCCCAGTCCAGTTCTCCGAAAGCACTTTCAAAGGCAACTAGGGACCCTTCAAAGGTCTCGTATGGATTGTGGGTTTCCAGATCTAGGAAGGAGGTGGAGAGACTTTCTGCCCATGCTCTGGCAGTTCCATCCTTCATCCAGGAGAGTGTGTACAGGATTTTGTGCAACTCTGTCAGATAGACTCTAGGTTGGAGGGCAATGTTCAGCCTGACAGAGCATAGGAAACTCTCTATTTTCTTCCGATCACCAGAGAATGGTTCAGGGTCAGCCCCCTTGGCCTCACGAGCAGACTGGGTAGGCAGAGGGTGCTGCTGGAGTGTCTGCTGGACTGCAGCTGACACAAAGCCAGTGATGTGCATCCCTTGGTTCCACATGTTGTCCAGCTCCTCACAGAGGGTGGCATTTTGTTGTTGGAGTTGGGTGAGGAGGTGTTGGAGGTGGTCGGTGGTAATGGCTACTGGAGCACCATCAGACATTTCAGAATGAGGAGTAGGAGGGAAATCAGCGATACTAAGCAATCCAGATGGTGGGCTTGTAAGAGAGCTTTGGTCTTCTGTCAGGGCCACACTGCGATGAGAGCACCAAACAAATATAAACACAGATAATTCCAACTAAGTCCAGTGTAAGTCCGGCTAAGTCCAGGAGAATCCAGGCAAGAATGAGATAACGAGGATAGGAGGGGATAGAGAGGCAGTCCAGCAGCCTGGAAGGGACTAGGCAGAAACGAGCACAGCGGTCCTTAAGCTCAAGGAGTCAACTGGAAAGTACTTGGACTGTAGTCCAGAGTAACAGCGGAAATCCTGAGATTATGTAATACGAATACAGAATACATGAAGGCTGACCTGTAGTCTGGAGTAACAGCAGTAATCCTGAGAGACCAAAGCTGGGGTCTCTGGACTTCACTCTTGGACTACTTATACATGATGACTATACTACAGGGGAGTGATCGCTAAACTGGGGGTGGTTACAAGGGGGACAGGAACAGGAACAGGAACTCAGCCAGGGGCAAACTGGAAGCAATGGGAAATGAAAGGGAAATGAAAAGGAAATAAAACCAAGATAGGGTTGGACCGGAGTCAAACCAGGATCAAGCCAGAAGCAAAGTGGACTTGGGCAAAGGAAATAAGTGGAGAACCGGACTGGAGGTGGGTGGACAAGGACCGGAGTGATCCAGAGTAGACCGGAGTGATCCAGAGTTGACTGGAGTAAGGGGAAGACCCTGACAGCATGACTCCCATAAGTGGGTTATCTTCAAGGGTGAGTGTGATCTGCTGATGTGCTTCGTGGTTCTTGGTTACCCAATCTACACATTGCTCCACACTGGGGCCAGGTTCCCTCTTTGAGCCTGTGATGTAGTCAAGGAGATTACATGCTTCAAGAATCTCTCTCACACAGTATTTCCACAGCATGAAGTTCCCACCATTATTAGCAAGTTTTGGGATAGATGCAAATAAACAGCCAGTGGGATCTGCTGGGGATGCAGTGCTGGTGGACGGAACCAATGAGCCCATAACCTATCATAAGTACTGGAATAGAACTCAGTCTCATATAAGAGCACTGAGGAGTTATTAATCTACCTGGAATAGAACTATGTACAAATGAGTAAAACTATCCAAGTATGGGCCTATAGTTAGGCTTACCTCAGTCTTGTATAAGAGGACTGAGGAAAGCTACTCAGAGATGTCCCAGACTCTATACAGTCTGGACCAGAAAGGAAATGCCTTATATGGCAACCTCTATTCTTGATTACTAACAAGAATTTACCTGAATATGGTTGGGGTTGTGGTATTGCTCAGTGCTCTCAAAGAATAGGAGATCCTTTGTCTCTGGGGAAGTACAAATGGCCTCCCAGTGGGCTTCAAAGTTTTGAGGCTCACCAGGTGCTGAGAAACAGTCCCATAATTTGGAGAGATGGAGAGAATACCATTCTGAAACAATATCTTGGCATGGAAGAGAATTGGGCAACATTTCTCTGAGCTTCAGGAGGATTTTGTGATCTTTCCACAATCTCTCAGGTGTGAGGGAGTTCCTTGGATGATGATGATGGAGACCATCATAAGTCAGTATGACAAGTTCCAGGAAGCCTGCCCAGATCTGGCATGACATTGTTCAGTACCCAGTTTGGTGGAAAGGGAACCACAGCATTACATATAATCATACACCCATTTTTTTGCAAGGAGGACCAATGGCTCTGAGTTTCCAGCATGGGAAGAAGAACTGATATGGAAGAGACCTAATGGGCTTTATTTGTTTTGATCAGTTAAAATGTTATAAGGTGTTTGTTTAGAATGTGTTAGATGAGGACAGATTAGTTTTGATGGGTTATGTGCCACTCAACTGTTGTTTTGTACTAGTTTCATTGTTGGTTTGACCTTAGGACTCGAACACAAGACTCCAAGATAGATGCTTAGCACAAGATTTGAACACAGGACCTTCAGATACTCCAAAACGTGGATAGCAAGACACCAAGATTTGAACACAAGACCTTAAGACACCTCCAACACACTTCAAGACACAACTGCAAGACTCAGGATTCAAACACACAACTTCAAGAATGGATGTCTAGCAACTCCTACTCTGAGGGTTCTACAACTATCCACTATTCCTTACACAACTAAGCGAGACTGACACACTCTGATTCTCTTATTCCCTTTTATACTCTTCTCCTTGTTCAAGATACTATTATTCTCTCTAGTAATGGGTACTTAAATACTAGGGTACAATGATCCTCAGGGAGCACCTTGATCCTTGGAGGGGACTCCTCTTTAGATGCCTTTCTGCACTAATTTCCCCCTCTCTTTATACCTTTCTGAACCCTCCACATGACTCATCCACTTACTAATCCCCTTACTCATCTTTTAGTCATGCTCACTAATCACCTTACTCATCCATTTCTAATGCCTTACCAATTGTCTTACTCATCTCCCTCCTTACTAACCTCTTGCTAGATCACCTGCCCTTAAGTCATGTGCCAAAATGTGGACTTCCTTGGTGTAAGTGGTTATACTTCTCTTCTAGAGTTCGATGCTGGTAAGATGCAGATTGTCTTGAAGAGCTTAAACCAAGGGGTTTTTGAGGCTCAAACATTTTCTCTTCTACAACAGACCAGGCCTAGTTCCAATTCTGGACTTGTGGATCTATCACATGATCCAGAAAGTGTGATGAATGTGCCCCAAGGGGCACAGGGGTGGTTGAGGACAAGTCATTAATGAGGTGAAGCCTACTGGGAGAATAGCAAAAGCAGCACACTTAGCACTAGCCTTGTGTGCTGTTCTCATATGCACATTGGGTGCTTGCCTTCCCATGGTTTAGAGCCAGAAAGGAGATGGGAAGCAAGGAGGGGGAGGAGGTGATGTTTAAAGGTGAATAGGTGGGACAGGTTGTGTCCCAAACCCATGAATAGACACTACTGCACAAGTTTACTTACAGTCATCAGAGGTATGACCCATGAGATTTCAGTCAAGAGAGTGAGTGCAAGGTGATGCAGCTGGGGTGTATTGTTTGTATGAATGGCTACTGTAGATACTGCAGGAGATGCAGCAGTGACCTTTAGCAAACAGCAAGTTTAATGTGGAAGTAAAGATCATATTTTCCAGCTAATGCCAGGGCCTCACAAATGCAAGAACTAATTACATAAGCAAGTGTATATAGATACTACTCTCATTACAGAAAGGGGTTGCACTACTCTAAAGGAGTATTTTTTGAATTTCTCTGTCAGTTTTGATAGGAATGACTTGGAACAACAGCACCCAGAAAGATACAAATCGTACCTATCAAACAGTACCAAACATGTGACAAATGGATCACAATTGTGGTCCCTGTACCAATATCTTTCCATGATTCATACTCTGAAAGAGTATTTCTCAATTTTCAAAGCCAATTCTTATTGGATTTGTTTGTGGGTACCGCACCCTGAAAGCTGTTAAAAATTCACATCAAATAGTACCAAGGGAAGAACAAGTGGACATGAACTCCATTTTTCACAAGACAACACCCTCCCCATGACTCCCCCTTTGCTCCACCATCCAAAATAGTGAATCACTTCTGGCCCTCTTATTTCTGATGGAGAAGACCTCAAGGGTGACATATTCCACTTTTTCTTAAGGGAACTTGTCCAGAATTGAAGGAGGAATAGCATATAATGTGTCAATCTCCCCTTTTATCTTGAAATTGGAATATCTCCATCAGGTTTGAAGATTTTAACTGTATTTCATTTTCTCTATGTGTCCTTTAAGTCTGATGTTTTCACTTTTTATTGAGTCAAAGTCTGTATTGTATATTAGGTGCAGCTAGCACACAAATTCAGTAGTTCTCCCTCTCCCTCCAGTTTGAAGCTCCTTGAATAGCTGCTGGCCCCTGGGTGATTTCTCACTACAAAAAGTGAATTCTAACTACATTTTTACTAAGGTCTCAAGAAGAGATTCTTAGGGTGTGGTAATTTGACACAAACACACATTCTCACTTGATGGTGTGGGCTTTGTTGGCTTGCAGCAATTTCCCCCTGTTCCAAAAGACCCTTTTCACTCAAGCCTGAACACTCCAATTAATTCTGTGGTTCCCTCCTTTGTCCACAACTTAATGATGT
Organism: Hydnum rufescens UP504; assembly: GCA_014904985.1. Taxonomy (NCBI): domain Eukaryota; kingdom Fungi; phylum Basidiomycota; class Agaricomycetes; order Cantharellales; family Hydnaceae; genus Hydnum; species Hydnum rufescens. The sequence goes on from MU129192.1 coordinate 14,932, forward strand.
GGACTGTAGCTGGATTGATCCTTTTCTTTCCTGCTTACAATGGTCAATGAGATTTGAGAGGCAAATGATGCATGTGGGACCATGGCAGGCAACTTGGAGATTGAGGATATCAACAGTTTGGTGTTGGTGCATTTTGGTCAAGGAAGGTGCACAGTTGTGGTTAAAGGAGGTCAGGTCAAACTTCGAAAGCATAGTCTAAATATTGGCTCGTGAAACTGGTGCTATATAGTTCCCAGGATTTGTGGGTCTGAATTTGGGGAGAATGACAGAAGATTCTAGAGATGTGTTGATAGATCAAGGGGGCCTTTGTCTCTATTAACTAAACATGGCCTAACTGTTTTTGTTTGCACTAGTTCCATTCTGCAGGGGAAAACACTTGAATATTCTGATGGGAAGGTCAGGGTGCCTGACTAAAGATCATTGTCCTGACAACTCTGTGATCCAGTTGAATAAACATAAGGGACATTTGTGTTTCAGAGAGATAGAACATTTGGACTCTCTAGCTGACTAAGCCAAACTGTATTGATGTATGACAGTGCCTTTCTTTCATGTGAAATGTTCTCCTTACTGAGTCAGCATGAGAATTTCCAGGCTTTCTGGGTCTATTCAATGGCCCATGGTTGAAGGTGACTAAACCAGTGTTGTCTTGAGAATGATGGAATCTTCTACAGGGGTTTTTCTCCTGCCACACTAAAGCAAAGTCTTAATGGTATCCAGCTCTATGATATCATCAAGGTAACTTTGTTGCACCTGTTGTTGTTGATCATTTTAAGCCTGTATCTGCACCATGAAGACATATGCTGGGCCACCAATGTATCTGTCACCTTAACTAATCACCAGGAAATAATGGAATGTCCCATGGAAGACTTCATTCTGGCTAATTAAGGATGATGAAATTCAGGTTTTCAGGTTCTCTGGGACAGGAAAAATGATGGACTGTCAAAGTAACTTTGTAGTGGTAAACTAAGAACCCTGGAGACAGAACTCTGCTTGTTCTATGATGCAGGGGTAAATGATTGAATGTTCTATAGGAAGTATGGAGTCCTTCTGGTCTAGTTTCAGGTCCCATGAGACAAGAGAGAATAACACAATATTCTAAGCATTTTTTTGTTGATCAAGGTGTCTGACATGTGAACATAAATGAAATGGTATAAAAGCTGGCTAACTACCTGTTAGAAAATTCTAATCCCTATCACACTACACTCTGAATCCAAGTCTGTCCCAGTCAAAGTCTATCTTGTTTGTACTTGTGTGCTCCTGCTTTAGGGAAGAAGAAATACTGACTGTTCTTTTCAGCATGAACCAGAGCAGAGAGCCAGGATGCAGTGCAGAACTTCCAGACTCCTGAAGACTGGATGAACATCAGTGAGAAATACATCAAAAAAAACTCAAGATCACAGGTTTTGGGGTCAGGTCACAACTTTCTTCTGGATTTTTTCTCTCTGATATTCAAGGATGTGATTTCCTGGCATCTGCCACCTCTACCATGCAAAGCCACATCGTGTGCAAACATCAAGATCAAGTGGATTTGAGACAATCACCTGTCCTTTGAGCCCCCCCTTCCTCCTTTCCATCTGAAAGTACCAGTCTGGGGATTGATAGAGATGATCCCTTACCCAGTACTCAGACTGGGATGGATTCTGCTGGAAGAGGCAATATCTCATTCAATGATGAAGATTATGTTCCATACGATGCATTTTTGGATTCATCTGAGGAGGGAGAGACTATCCTTTATTATGCCCAAGACTTGGAAGTACCTGATGGTTTCTTGCAGTGCCAGCTGGGTATAGATACAGCCACCAAGGTGGTGGTATGTCAGACATGCAGGTAAGGTCTACAGTGAGGTACCATCCCAAGTCACTTATATCAGATATGCAGGTATGGTCTCCAGTAAGACACCATTCCAGGGCACTTCATCAAACACCACAGTGGCACCTCTTCACTTCCCCAAAATCTTGTGAACATATTGGATGGGCTGGGAATTCAGCCTGTCACCACCATTCAGGGCATACCCACTTTGTCAGGATTCTATTGCAAGCAATGTTAATTTGCTGCCCTTACAAAGAAGACTGTGGCCAATCATGTGTACACATGCAGACCTGGCATTCCTGCAAATAATAACATTCAGCAGAGGAAGGTTCACGTGGTGTTTCACAGTCCCACCCAGATCTGGGCTGTGAACCTCATTACTCAACAATTCCATTCCTCCAAAATGGGCACATGCAGATTGCTGTAGAAAATGCAGCCAATGATTACAGGCACCCTCTGGTCCCCTACAGTTTTACTGCACCAGAAAACTCATGTGCTGTGGTGCAGTATCTAAAGGAACTGGGGTGGCTCCATGAGTTAGAGGGTCATAGTCCCAAGGAGTTGATGGAACTTGGGGCCTTGCCTAGAAAGGAAGACAAGGACTTGATCAGATTGAAATTGGGTGTAGAATCCTATTTTGATTGGATGAAGTCTGTTGTGGATGGTATGGAGCCTGTGGTCAAATGATAGGTCCAGACTTCTTCAGGGTGAGTGTTATGGTTTGAGTTTGTGTGAGAGATGGCTCTGCATTCTTTACTTGGATGACCAGACACACAGTGGGGGATGAACCCTTCAAGTATCCAGAGAATCCAAAATAAGTACATAAATATGCAGGTTATGCAGCCTGTCTGGTGATCTTTATCATTTGGATTTCTCAGTCCATTGCATCTGGATCCTCCACCATTCCCATCTTTCTGTCATCTGCCTGGGTGGAGTCTGCAGTAGCACTTGACCAAGCTCTTCATTGTCCAGGAGGAGAGAGTGATGGTTGTGGTTGGCTTGATTAAAAGATTCAGACTCTTTTGAAAACATATTATTCTCCCACATCCCCAGTCATCCCAACACTGCACCTGGTGCCCAGTACTGCATTTCCTTCTAGTCACACATATCATGCATATCCATGGGAATTTTTGGTCTCCAAAGGAACTATGTGGGAATATATCTGCCCTGCCCTGCATTTCCTTTTTCACCTGGTCTTCCTTCTCCAAGTCCACTGGGTCACAAATACTAGAGGATCTCCAGATGCACAGAATCAAGTGTGTACTGAACTATGAGGTCAGTGGTTGATGGAAGGTCAACCCAGCCCCTATGATTCAATGTTGTTGATCATGCACTACACCACCACAGTGGCCTACCCACAAATGACACCACCTTCATTCACAATACCCTCAGACCAAAGGCTGGTGTCCATTGGTCCCCACCATGTGCACCTAAAAGACCTTCCCATCATGTACCAAGAGCTGACCGGGGAGATGAAGAGACTTTTGGGGGAGGTGACAAAAGGACTGGATGTCACTCTTCCTGCAGAACACATGGAAGACAATTTGCCTCAACATGCACACAACTACAGCTTTGTGGAGCAGAATCAACATATTCTGCAGCCATGTTTTCTGGCTGCACTGAACAGAGTTCACTCAGCCCCATTTGTCATTCAGCAGCAAGCTGATGGTCAAATCATGTGGAATCACCATGCTCTCCATGGTTGTATGGCTACTGCACAGAAGCTCAATGCTGTGATCATGTTGCTGGTGTACATGTCATCCCAGCCTCCACAGATCACTGAGCTGATGTCAATGCTCATTACCAATGATGAAAATAGTGTTCAGTCATTGTACCTTCTGCCTGATGATATGGTGGCAATGTTGTCATATAACAAGGTGTGTGATTTCCACTTGCTATCAGAAAGAATGTTGTGAGAACTTATTTGTGCATGAATGATAGACAAATTCAAAGAATTAGTCTGAGAAGTTGATCCCACAATATCTCCATCCAGATTTCCAGTGTCATCTCACACAATACCTTGTCTTTGTTCAACCTGTGGAGTTCTGCTTCTCCAAAGAGATCTGGGGAGATGGAACAGCCAGATGTGTTCAGCACAACATGTTCTATCAGCCAGGGGGGAAACTCTATGAGGATTCTGCACAATTCCCAGAACAGATACTGGTAAAACAGGGACCATCCATACTCATCAAGTGTCTGGCAACATCCACATCAGTCATGTGACTGGTTAGGGTTAGGTTTTAAGTGCTGAAATCTTGGGCACCAGTACCCAAAGTCAGTGTACCTCACTTGGGTGGTCTGAACCTTGCATGATGTTGAATAGGGATGCATGTATGTACATATAATGACATGTTAGTGCTTCATTTCCTTCTCCAAATCAGCCACAAGTGTGGTGGGTAGGACCCTGTGGCCACAGTTTTTCTTATTTGCCCACACTGCTTGAGCTCTGTTCAGGTTGTGGTAACTTAGAAATGATTTGGAGGGAGGGAATGAAACTTAACAATCTTTTTTGAGCATGAATGCCCAAATTAGATGACCATATTGTAGCTGCCCAATGCTTACAAGGCATAGGAAGACATTGATGGAGATCTGTCTGATGAGATGGCTATTCCTGAACTGTTGAGGAAAAATGATCTGAAAATGGAACACAACTCAAATCTAACCTTGCACACAGACATCTGGAACTTGCCAAAATTAATTAATTCCTTTTTAGGCCTGCTGAAATTTCAGCATCAAAAAACCAAAGATGCTCAGAACTGCATTCTAAGCATGTTTCAATTTCACACTTTTGGGGTGGGAGGAAAATGCTATCTCCTCCCACCCAAGAAAATATTTTTTAATTCTCCCACTGCAGGTTGATAGATAAGGAGTATATCTACCATTCTGTGGTCACACATTGTCAATAAACTGAAGTGTTAAGGATGAGTAGTGTTTACAAAAATGGGTGAAATCAGGTCACATGATGTTGATGAGTATGGATGGTCCCTATCTTACCTGCAACACTCAAATACCTAGGACCAAGATGACAGCCTCAGATTGGAGACAATTATGTGCTGGTCTGGGCCAGGAGTTTGGGGCATCACTGATTGATCCATCAAAGTATGAAAGTGGGATGGATATGTTAGCACATTGAAGCACAGCAGTCTCAGTGCACAACTATGCTGTGAGCACAGATTCTCTGTCTGGTCACCTCACCCCAGATCAACTGCAGATCTACTATTTCAGCTGCAAGCTCTGGTGGTCTGCAATGTATAACCTTGCAGTTGGGGGACCAACTGTGCCCCTCAAGGATCTTGAAGATCCAAACTTTGATATCACCACATTGACAAGGACTCCATTGGTGCCAAGGATACCAAGTGGACCTGGACTGGAGGGAGATCATTACAGCTGGAAGTAGGAGCTGTTGGGTGACATTCAACAGCACATCAGCCAAGCAGTCTCCTCAGCATTGTCAAAACTGGTCCCTGAACTGTCTGTATTCATCAAAGATGAGGCAGTTCATTCTGTAATGAGTAAATATCAACCTGTATGTATCTCTCTGGGCAGTTCTAAAGCATAAGAGAGCTCATTCTTTTCCCATTGCCACTCTCATCCAGCACTTCTTCTTCATTAGGCAGAATACTGTCCTCTGCATATTCTGGCTCATCACTCAAGAGTGCTTCATTTTCTTCAATGGAGACATTTTCAGCACACTCAATTGGGAACAAATCTGACAAGAATGGTTCTAGCAGTGCAGGGACTCTGAACAGCTTGCCAATGTCTTGGGAGCCATCAGAACCACTATTGGCAAGGGCACCTGAACCCACAAATGGGACAATAGTGCACAGATGGATGTTGATGGTGGCCCAAGAGAAGTGTACAGACAAGGAATGGAGGAGGCAATGCAGGTTGCTGCTCAATCACCTGAGGGACTTCCAGAAGAAGTTGACATTCAGTCACTTTGTGATCTTCAAAAAGTGCTCAGAGACAAAAAGGGACAGTTCCAGAGTCTGATGCAGTATCAAGTGACATGGGTACTTCAGGAACATGGGCACCATCTACTGTTTATCTCACCACCTGGAAGTGGAAAAACACTGCCATTCCAAGTTGCAATGAGCATATGGCCAGAAAATGTGCATGCAATCTTATATGAGCAGATGAAGCATTGGTTGACTGCTTCTGGACTATCTGCATCAGTGATCAGCAAGGAGACCCTTAGCCCAAGTTCTGGGTGGGTGGTGATTGCTGGAATCAACTACTTCTCAAACAGAACATTTCAGGACTGGATGAGGGGTTTGGCATCATCCTCACAACTTGGGATGGTTATCTTTGATGAGGTACACACAGTGGCAGAGGATGATGATTATTGACCACTGTACAGGACTGCCATGAAGAATGTGCTGGAGCTTCCAAACATCAATATGCTTTTGATGACTGGAACAGCACCTCTACTTTATATGGGTGAACTGTGGAGCAAGCTGGATCTTTTCCCTGAACAGATGATACAATTTCAGACACTATGTGCACCCTCCATCCATCAACCAAACATCCAGTACCAGACTCTTTATGCCAATTCAGCATCTTCTCACAACACAAGAGCATTAGTGGCTATTGTAGAGTCTCTTGAACATGGACTGCTGCCTGGACAGTGCAGAGCAGTGTTCTTCAACTCAAAGGAGTATTGCAAGAGATTTGCTACAGAGATAGGGTGTGAAGCAATCACTGGAGACACTGCACAAGGGGATTGAGCCCAGATTTATGGAAGATGGATGGAGAGATGAATCCTGTGCATGAACAAGGCAGGATATTATGGAGGAGATGTGGCTGGAGTCACTTTTGTGGTTCATGCAGAACCACCAGTGAGACTGACAGACTATCTGCAGAGCTCTGGGAGAGGTGGGAGGAATGGAGAAGAATGCCTGTCACTGATTGTGGTGCCATTTCACATTGGATCAGGATCTGAAGATGAGAGGGACAAATTCTCTGGGAAGCACAGCATGCATGAAATGCTTGTTGATCAGAGACTATGTATATGGAAGGTTCATGGGAAGTTCTTTGATGGGCAGGATGTGGATTGTGGCTCACTGCAAGATAGACATCCAGAGCTGCTTGCATGTTCTTGCTGTATGGCTCAAGGGGCTGGAAAGAATTTGTTTCAAGGTAAGGATAGTATTTTTTGATAATTTGGATTTGGATTCTGACTATAGTTGGTCAAGTAGGGTGAGTATCTCATGAAGTCAGGAAAGATTCAAGATCTAGGACAAGACATGCATCTAATGGAAACAATTCAGGGCATGTGGCAGTTCAAGATCAGAGATTACTGCCCAAGGTATCAATGGGTATTCAGATTGGGCAAGGAATCTCAGCTTGATGAATGTCAGAACAACAGGAGCATTTGGACACTGTGCTTTCAATCATGGGAGCACTCCAAGATGTCAAATGCTTTTCATGCTGGTGTGTGGGTGATCCATGCTTTGATCATGACACAAGTCAGTGCCCAGTGAAGGGTCAGTGGGAATACTATGTGAAGTTTTCAAAAGAAGAGGCACCTGCTGGACTTATGCCAAAGTTATACAAAGAGATGCCACATTATCAGCTGAATCATGGGGGATGGAGGAAATATGTGTGGCCCATGGATGCACATGCATACTGCTGGAGCTCCTTGTTTCACCCTGATCATCCAAGGTTCCATACTGGATCTGCTTAAGTGGGGGAAATGCCACCATGCTGCTTCCCAGATGTAGTGGTGCCAATTGCTTGGATTGTCAGGAGCAACAGAAGTCTGCTGGGATGTTTGGCACAATATATGGGGCATCCTGAGCTGGAAAAGCCAAAGAACTTTGATAGATGGCTTAGTTGTCTGGATGAAGGGCAGAAGAAGGTAACTGTGGCATCAACATACCTGATCATCTGGTTTTACCAGAAGCACCACCAGTCTTCTGGATTTCCTGCAGTGTAATATCAGGGAGGGTGGATAGATATGATGAGCAGGTGAGCATTTAGTGTAATATTTGGAGTTTGTACAGGGAGTACTTGGAAGTACATTGTGGCTAATTGGAAAAGTGCCCACATGTATGGGCAGCCAGATAGACCACCTGCCAAGGCAGGCCTCAAATTTTTTGGTGATAACCCAATTATGCACAGATGTAGATCCAGATAGCATCAAAACCCCATAGAGAAAGCTTTTAGTGGTCACAGTCAAAGTATAATAGGAGGGATCAGGGGAAGATGGAGGGTAGTGGCCCAAATGAGGAGCACACCAAGTGAGGTGAAGGGGGGAAATAAGAAAAACTATATGTGAAAAGAACATAATGAGGAAAAACTGTTAAGGGTTGTTTGTGGCTTGGGGAGGTGATTATGTAATCAGGCCAAGGACAAACAGGAGTCCCTTAATATGATTGACAAGGAGGTTCATGAAGCAAGGATTATGTTGTAAGCAGGAGAAAATGGGGGAATCTCCACTACAGTCCACAATATGGAATCGAGAATGAAGAATGGGGGCCACCAAAATAATCTGAATATTAAGGTCCAAGTGTAGGAGGGTCTTTAGGATAGAAGATAATCTGCTGTCACCAGTAGTTGCTCAAGCAGATGAATAAAGGGGAAATTATGCCACAAATACCACACTCCAAGGTCCTAGTCTTGTGGCCTTAGACAAAGTGTAGTAGTAGCAGTGTCCTCAGATGGAATTCACCTGGAAATCCAGCAGCAATACTTCAGTGCTTCAGACTGGGGAGGGGGAAGACAATGGAATTTTCAACACAATTCACTTAATATACAACCCAGTTATGAGATCAAATATCCGACGGAACCAGGGGGATAGGGGAAATATGTTGAAAAAGGAATCAAGTCAAAAGCTTCAAAACTGACAGAGATATTCAGTTTACAAGGCTAGGGATAGGAAGAGCAAAAAATGACTATTTCTCCTTCCCCTTTGGACAGATTCCATGGAGGAATGGTGGATAAGTCGTCCTGGATGTTCTATCCTTCAGATATAAGGCTGCTGGACAATATTCAATATTTGAAAATTGGAAGAGGGAATGATGTTCTCCTGAGACAAGGGGGAAATTTGTATGCAGAATGCTGAGTTCTTCTTTGTTTGCAACACCCTTTGTAGTGTTGGATGGGCATTTTCAATACCTTTCTAGGCACGGTTGTTTCATGCAAATCTGATCAAAACTGAAGGAGACATTTGAAAAATGCACCTTCTGATTATGAATGAGCAGATGGAATCATTCCAGAAGCTTCAGTTTTAATCCAATAAACACGTAATTGGTATCATTTGATAGGTATTGATTACAGCTTTCAGGCCACTATATTTTCGGGTTGATCGGATCTGAATTGACTTTGAAAGGTGGAACATACTCCTTAAGAGCATGGATTCCATAGTAAAATCATTCTAGAACATGCAATTGTAATCGGATCAACTCATGCTCAGTATCATTGGATAGGTGTGAATCATATCTTTCTGGATGCCACTTTTCGGGCCAATCCAATCAAAACTGACAGAGAAATTTGACCAATACTCCTTAAGAGTGCCGCATTTGCCCCTATTTGATTATGTAATGTATCTGCAAGTAGGAATGAAGGCCCAGGTGTGTAATCCATTGGATTACATAATCACAATTTGTTAGAGTCACCCTTAAGGCAGCAGGATTGATTTGAAGGGATTGAAGGAGAATTCAAGACAATATACAGAAGGGCCAGTTGAATTGCCAGGTTGTCAGGGTTCCACCCCTTTTTCCGATCTACTCTGGTCAACTCCTGCCAACTCCGATACACTCAGTCTATTCCAGAACTCCCCTCCCTCTGTCCATTCCACTCCACCCCTGCTTCCCCTGAGTTTGGTTTGCTTCCAGTTTGCTTCCAATTTAATTTAATTTCCTTTTCATTTCCTGTTGCTTCTGGTACGCTCCCATGCATTCCTGTTCCTGTCCACTTTCCCCCTGCCTGTGTTCCTGTTCCTGCCCCCCTGTAACCATCTCCTGTTTAGCAATCACTCCCCTGTAGTATAGCAATCATGTATAAGTAGTCTGGCAGTGAAGTCCAGAGACCTCAGCTTTGGTCTCTCAGGATTTCCACTGTTACTCCAGACTACAGCTCCAAGTATTTTCCAGTCGAACTCCACAAGGTTAAGGACCACTGTGCTCATTTCCACCTAGTCCCTTCTGGGCTGCTGGACTGCTCCTCTGACATCTCTAACCTCCTTATCTCCTTCTTGCCTGGATTCTTGCAGACTTAGCCAGACTTACACCGGACTTAGCCAGAATTATTTGTGTTTATATTTGTTTGGTGCCCTTGTCGCAGCATGGCCCTGACAGAAGACCAAAGCTCTCTTACAAGCCCACCATCTGGATTCCTTAGTATCACCAACTTCACACCTACTCCTCATTCTGAAATGTCCGACAGTGCTCCAGTAGCCATTACCACCAACCACCTCCAACACCTCCTCACTCAGCTCCAACAACAAAATGTTGCCCTCTGAGAAGAACTGGATGACATGTGAAGCCAAGGGACACATGTCACAGGCTTCGTATTGGCTGCAGTTCAGCAAACCCTCCAGCAACACCCCCTGCCTACCCAATCCACCCACGAAGCCAGGGGGCAGACCCTGAACCATTCTTGGGAGACCAAAAGAAGATGGAAAGTTTCTTGCATTCCGTCTGGCTAAACATTGCTCTCCAGCCCAGAGTCTACCCCATGGAGCTGCACAAGATCCTATACACTCTCTCCTGGATGAAGGATGGAACTGCCAGAGCATGGGCAGAAAGCCTCTCCACCTCTTTTCTAGACCCCAAGACTCACAACCCAATGAGACCTTCAGGGAGTTCCTACTTGCTTCAAGAGCACCTTCAGAGAGCCAGATTAGGAGTTCACTGCTCACTCCCAGCTCCAGAACCTGAAGCAGGGGAAGATGTCTGCTGAGGAATACACCACACACTTTGATGCCTTAGCAGGTCAAACTGGCTTTGGGGAAGAGGTGCTGATTGATGCCTATCAGTGGGGACTCAACAAATGGCTGCTGGAAAAAATGCATCTCAGCGACTTGCCAGAAACACTTGGAGGATGGCAAGACATGGCCAAACATCTGGACAACCTGTATCTCCACTTCTGGCAGGCTATGTCTGGAACCACCCCATACACTGCCAGAAGCCCAGCTGCACCAACAGACAAACCTCAGACAGCACCCCTGGCCACCTCCAGAGCTGCTGCAGCACCCACTGTGATGACAATGCCCACACCCACCCCATGTGCCCTGATGGACATGGACTCAACTCAGAACAGGGAGGCACAACAGTGCTACAACTGTCAAGAGCTAGGGCACATCTCCTGTGACTGCCCACACCCATGTAAACCCCATCAGTTTGTCCGCACCATGGAAGACATTGGAGCAATCATCTGTGAGGAGTTACGGAAACTATTCCCAGCTCCAAAGGACACCTCAGAAGCTCAGGGATTACCTCCACAGGATTTTCCCAACAGTCAGCAGTGAAGGATATGTCCTGCCTGACCAACAGATTCTCTCCTCTCAAAAACTGTACATATGGAGTCAGAAATGACATGTTCCTCTCTGATGATGAGAGTGATGAATCTGAAAGCATATCAACTGAGGTTGACCCTGTCTATAACCCTCCCCCTTCTATCCGCCTCCTTTCTGAAGACCCCAGATGAGCCACAGAGGTCAAGGTGAAAATTCAATCACCACAGACTGGAGCACTCTGTGCTGCAAAGGCCCTACTGGACTCTGGAGCAACTGGAATGTTCATGGACCCAACCTTTGCAAAGGAGAATGGCCTAGACATATGACCCCTTGCATGTGCAATCCTGGTCTACAATGTTGATGGAACACTGAACAAAATGGGGTCAGTCTGTGAAGAGGTTGAGGTCATCCTCCAAATCAATGATCACTCTGAGTGGGTAGTGTTCTCTGTGATTGGACTGGGGAAAACCAAGCTGATCATAGGGCACACATGGCTTCACCATCACAACCTGGAGATTGACTGGACAACTGGGGAAGTCACACTGACCCAGTGTCCATCTGACTGTTGTGTAGTGATCCGGAAGATGCAGAATGTGGAGCATCGAAGTGGGAGAACCTCCAGGAAGACACTGGAAAAACCCCAGACACCTCCCACTCCTACAGAGGATGATGCTGATGAGCGTAATGAGTCCCTGACACTGGAAAAAGGAGATGCCATCTTTGCAGCTTACTTCCCCAGTGATGCTGAGCACTCTGAGATTGTCCAAGCAATGAGCACCCCTTCTCAGAGACTGGCAGAGGCTTCAAAAGCCAAAGCAAATGAGCCAGTGAAGTCCTTCAAGGAGCTTGTCCCAGAGGAATTCCATGACTTCCAAGATGTGTTCTCCAAGGACTCCTTTGATCAGCTGCCTGTCTGGAAACCATGGGATCACCACATTGAGTTTAAAAAGGGAGTCCAACTACCTCCCCCAGCCAAACTCTTCCCACTCTCCTCAGCTGAGCAAAAGGAACTCAATGACTTCCTGAAGGAAAACCTGGCCTCTGGTTGGATCCGCCCTTCCAAATCCCCTATGGCTGCCCCAGTTTTCTTCATGAAGAAAAAAGATGGAGGTTTTTGGCTGGTCCAGGACTACCAGAAACTCAATGACATCACTATTAAGTATGCATACCCCTTACCTCTGATCTCTGATGTCATTGACCAACTCTGGGGAGCCAAGGTGTTCAGGAAACTGGACTTGCAGTGGGGCTTCCAGAATATCCAGATGGCAGAGGGAGAAGAATGGAAAGCAGCTTTCCAGACCAACTGAGGACTGTTTGAACCCTTGGTCATGTTCTTCAGACTTTGCAACTCTCCAGGCACCTTCCAAAACATGATCAATGATGTCCTCCGAGAATGGATTGACAATGGAGTGTGTATTGTGTATCTGGATGACATCTTGAGCTTCACCAAGACACAAGAGGAGTATGTCCATGGAGTCCATGGGATCTTACAGACACTCCAGGAGAACAAACTCTTCCTGAAGCTGGAGAAGTGTGAGTTCTTCTGGGACTGGATTGAGTATCTGGGGCTGGTGTTCACTCCAGATCATGTGGAGATGGACCTGATTAAGGTTGCAGGCATGGTGGAATCGTCAGAGCCCAAAAAATTGAAGGAGACACAATCATTCCTGGGGTTCATCAACTTCTACTGCTGGTTCATTCAGGACTTTGCTAAAGTTGCCAGGCCTTTGAATGACCTCACCTGGAAAGATGCCCCCTTCCAATGGGTTGATGCTGAACACAATGCCTTTGTCAAGTTGAAAACCCTTGTCACCTCCACACCGATCCTAGTCTTCCCATCCAAGTCCAGACACTTCTGAGTAGAAGCCAACACCTCTGGATACACAACCAGAGCAGTACTCTCGCAACTACAGGAGGACGGGAAGTGGCATCCAGTAGGTGTCCTGTTGAAGAGTCTGTCAGAAGCCAAGAGGAATTATGACATCTATGACAAGGAACTCCTGGCCATTGTCAGAGCTCTAGAGGCATGGAGACACTACTTAGAGGGTTCCCCACATCCAGTCGAGATCCTGACAGACCATCAGAACCTTCAGTACTTCCGGACTGCACAGAAGCTGAATTGGAGACAAGCCCAGTGGAATATTTTCCTCTCCCAGTTCAACTTCACCCTCCAGCACTGCTCCGGATCCCAGTCTGGGAAGCCAGATGCCCTCTCACAACAAGCAGATCACCCACAGGGAGACTCTGACAACTCTGATGTAGTCCTACTGAAGCCCATGGCCTTCCAGTCCCAGGCTCTGGACACCTTGGAGGTTGTGGCAGTGGAGGGACCTAACCAGAGCTTGATGGCTCAGATTGAGAGGGCAACAGAGATTGATGACAAAGTCATCCAGATCATCAAGGAGTTAAATGGAGATGGGCTGAAGGCACACCTGAAGGATTGGGAACTCCAAGGATCTCTGGTTCTCTTCTGCAGATGCATCTATGTTCCACTGGACTCCAAACTCCATCATGATTTAGTCCATGAACACCACAACACTCCGACCACAGGCCACCCTGGATGATGGAAGACATACAAACTTGTATCTCAGCACTACTGGTGGCCAGGGATGTCATAATATGTTGCAACCTATGTTTCCACCTGTGACACCTGTAACCGAACCAAGACTTTCCCATCCAAACCATCCAGAACACTCCATCCCAATCCAGTCCCAGACCACCGATGGCAAGCCATATCTGTGGACATGATCACGGAACTCCCAGAGTCCCATGGATTTGACAGCATCATGATTGTAGTTGACCATCTCTCCAAACAAATTCACACCATGCCCACCACCACAACAGTTGACTCTGCTGGTGTTGCTTGCCTCTTCCGAGATGATGTATGGAGACATCATGGACTCCTGGAGACAATCATTAGTGACCAGGGTATGACCTTCACCTCCAAGTTCATGAAGGCACTAAATTCCCTCCTTGGAATCACAGCAAATGTGTCAACAGCATACCACCCACAGACAGATGGACAGATGGAGTGAGTCAACCAGGAGATTGAGCAGTACCTCTGGATCTTTGTCAACCACTGACAAAATGATTGGGCAGACTGGCTCCCTATGGCAGAATTTGCATACAACAACCAGATTCACTCCTCCACCCATGAGACCCCATTTCACCTTGACTCTGGCCAAGACCCTCACCTCAGCACTGAACCAATCTGCTGTGGAGTTGTTGAGGCAGCCACAGACTTCATCACACAGATGCAGAAAACCTCCGAGGAGGCCTAGTCTGCCCTCTGCCAAGCAGCTGAGGACATGGCTCATCACTATGATGCTCACCGGATGGAAGCCCCAGAGTATGCAGTTGGAGACTCAGTATGGCTGGATGCCCACAACATCTCCATTGACCACCCAGCCTGGAAACTTTCAGACAAGTGGTTAGGCCCATACAAGGTGGATAAGGTGATCTCCTGCTCTGCTGTCTGGCTCAAACTCCCCTCCTCCATGCAAGTCCACCCAGTATTCCATGTCTCCAAGCTCTGACCCTTCTGACCAGACCTGATTGGAGATCACATTGCTCATCCTCCACCCCCTCTGGTCCTGCAAGGTGGAGAGGAAGAGTATGAAGTTGAACAGATTGAAAACTCCCACTATTTCCAGGTCAACTCCAGTACTTGATGAAGTGGAAAGGTTATCCACCCTCAGAAAATCAGTGGCTGCCAGAGACTGACTTAGGTAATGCCCAGGAAGTTGTTGCAGAGTATCATCATGACCATCTGGAAGCTCCAAGGTGGATCAGCACCATTGAATTCTCCTCCATTGGGTTCCAGCCATGCCCACTTTTAACAGAACTGCCTCCACACCTCCCAGACTGGTCAGCCCATTGAGCCCTGCTCCTCCAACCAATCAGGACAATTGGTCCTAAGAGGGGGGTGATGTCAGGGTTCCACCCCTTTTTCCGATCAACTCCAGTCAACTCCTGCCAACTCTGATACACTCCAGTCTATTCCAGAACTCCCCTCCCTCTGTCCATTCCACTCCATCCCTGCTTCCCCTGAGTTTGGTTTGCTTCCAGTTTGCTTCCAATTTAATTTAATTTCCTTTTCATTTCCTGTTGCTTCCTGTATGCTCCCATGCATTCCTGTTCCTGTCCACTTTCCCCCTGCCTGTGTTCCTGTTCCTGCCCCCCTGTAACCATCTCCTGTTTAGTGATCACTCCCCTGTAGTATAGCAATCATGTATAAGTAGTCTGGCAGTGAAGTCCAGAGACCTCAGCTTTGGTCTCTCAGGATTTCCACTGTTACTCCAGACTACAGCTCCAAGTATTTTCCAGTCGACTCCACAAGGTTAAGGACCACTGTGCTCATTTCTGCCTAGTCCCTTCTGGGCTGCTGGACTGCTCCTCTGACATCTCTAACCGCCTTATCTCCTTCTTGCCTGGATTCTTGTGGACTTAGCCAGACTTACACCAGGATTAGCTGGGATTATTTGTGTTTATATTTGTTTGGTGCCCTCATCGCAGCATGGCCCTGACACAGGTCCACCATATCATGGCTTATGGTAGGGCATAGATGAATACAGTCCCTGTGGCCTGTTGAAGACCCCAGGAGATTGACTCATGTACAAGGGAAATGAGCATTCCATTTACATCTTTTCAAGCATATAGAATTCATGCTCATCCATGTACAGATGAAAGGCTTGTTATTGGAACAACATATTGGTACATTTTTAATTTGTTGATCAGAAAATTCGATGCTGAAAGAGAACTCTATGTGGTGGAGATTTTTCCCTCCAACAATGTAATGTTGCAGAAGTGGAGGAATGAAGCTGGTTGGTGTGCATGTCAGGTGATTTGAGAGAAAAATGCACATAATGTGAGAAGATATACAGTACATTGAAATTGAGTTCATGGACAGAGAAGATCAACATGGATTGAATGGTGGTGCCTCCACCACAATCTGTGAATTGATGGCAGGAGGTTGGTCAGGATGCTAAAAACAAGAAATGTTAGGCAGCTCCACATTGGAGGCACCAAACTAATCATCCTCACACATGAGGACAGAGCTAAATGAGATGAATCTAATGGTACAAAAACAAAGGAAATTAGTGCAGAAATGGGGGAGATATGGGTCCATCTCATCAAGCAAAAAAATGCACATAAAAGATGAACCACTGCTCCAATTTCATTGTAACCAAGACCATTGGAAAAGGGGAATGAAGGCCTTTCATGCTTTTCATTTAAGCCCAGTATAGAAGAAGGGTTGGGAGCTCCAATGACTGTCAAATCAAACTCTGGTTCAGCCAGTGTGTAGATGGGAGACTGTATTTCTGTTGTTATTCAATGGGCTGGTTCACTCTGATGGTTGATCACTCTCTAACAAGATGTGTATGGTATTTAGTGAGGATAAGATTGTGATATGGACTAGCTATAGTCAATGATATATTGCAAGATGCTTGTAAAAAAGGCTTATACATGTTGTGTTGGGTTGTTTACTGATATTAATGTGTACCTATTTGTGTCCTCCTGGTCAAAATGCAGATATCTGTGTGATATAGACTGGTTAGTGCTTGGTTAGTCTTGTTAGTATGCTTCTTTCTTTCTTTCTTTCTTTCTTTAGAACCTGACTTGTACTTTGTTGGGCTTACTTTTCCTTGGATGTCCAGCAACTCTAACCTTAGGTCCTGCAACTATCCTTGGCTTAGTATTTCACATAGAGGGCTTCCAGTGACTTAGTCTCAACAACCTTGTATATGACTTAGCTCCAGATGGCTTTATATCAGAACTTTCTTCAGATGCCAGCAGATTTTGTAGACAGTAGTTGATTTCCAGTAGTAAGGAGATGGGGGATACAGGAAAATCTACCAGCTTTTATACCTTTCTGAAGGTGGCTGTGTTTTAAAGGAAATGACTCCCTCATAGGTGAGTCATATGTGAGTCATAGGTGAGAACAAAAGAAAGATTGAAGGTGTGAGTCATAAGTGAGTCATTCATAAACAGAACAATAGGGTTGTGAAGGAAGCTGTTATATTGGTTTCTACATGTCATTTGTGGTAATGGGAGATGAAATAAAAGGATATTTCTGAGTTCTTGGAGATTAATTGTCTATAGTCCAGTGGTTAAGGTGTTTTATTACTGGCTAATAATGGAAAACAATGTGTACAGGGTTGAATTCAATGTGGAGACTGCAGTTTACATCCGTTATAGGTGTGCTTGGTATCATTTGGTGCAGATCTTTAACAGCTTTCTGGGAGTAATAATTCCAAGTGGATTGGATGCAAGCTGATGGATAAATTCATCAAATACTGGTGGGTGTTGGTTTTCACAGTAATATTAATGTGGAGAGTGCAGTTTTGATCCATGATTGATCTGCTCAGTACCTTTCAATGTGGATTTTTGACATTGTTTTTGGGCATGGTGATTCCAAGTGGATTGGATGTGAACCAATGGAGAAATTCATAAAATACTGAGAAATGTGAATTTTGGCAGTAAAATCATTCTGGAGAGTGGAATTTTGATCCATTCAACTCATGTTTGGTATCATTTGAAAGGTGTGATTTGTAGCTTTTTAAGCATTGTATGGGCAAGCATTTCTGATCAAAACTGACAGAGCAATCAAATGAATTCTGTTTTCATGCATAGCTGTAATTAATTTCATAATTGGTCATGTAATCATTCCATGGGCTGGGATCAATAGAAATTCACATTTTTAGATACTAGATGTTTTTATCTTCCACAGTGCTGTTTGAGTCTTGGTTCTGGGACAGTAAAAAGCAACCATTGTTTTGTGTAGTAGAGGTGCTGAATTGCTCTGAGGATTGTGGTGGTTTATTTGTTGCCTGCACCATGAATAAGTAGGCAAAGTGTTGAAAAAGAAATAGTTTCAAGTGGTGATGAGGGATGAGGATTGGAGAGTTAGTGGATGCTGGAGTGTGAGATGAGAGAAAGGTGAGAGAGTTGAGAGGGTAGAGATAAGGAGAACAGTAGGTTTCCAATGAGTAATTAGGGGAAAGTGGGGCCTCAGGGGTAGCACATCTGTAGAATTAAGGAGAAGATGAGAAGCAACAGAGTGCAAGGGTGGTTTTGTTTGTTGATCATGTGATAGCAATAGAACTTGCCAATGTGTGCTTGGTGTGTTTGGCATTGGAAAGCATGGCTGAAGACCTTGTGTTTAAGTTCAGACATACATTGGGTGGGGGACAGCAAGGGGGGGATGCAGTTTGCAATTCAGAATGCATTGTTAACCTGCATGTCAGTGGCCCACTGGGCCTTCCAATGTTCAGTGAGGTTACAGTGGCAGATGCTTCCTAATAGGAGATGGAGTGGAATTCAGGATTAGGTGGGATAAGTCTGGATCCTTCCTTGACAGGTGACTCTGCCTCTTCATTGCTGGGGATGCCAGTGTGACCTGGGGCCCAGTCAATCTCTAATTTGACATTGGGTAGGGAGTATATGATTTTGAGTGTTCCTTGACAGAATCTATAACAGAAGGGAGTTAGGTCAAGGATTACCTCATCTTCAGAGTTACAATTTTGCTTAGCTCATCTGCAGAGTTTGAACTGGGCAGTGAGCCAGCAGATCCCATGTGATGAGAGCCAAGGTGCCAAAAACAAACACTCTCACTCAGGTTTGAACATGGGACCTCTCAATGCCATTACAGCAGCAATCCACCTTAACCAATAAGACTAAAGAGACTACACACTTACTTGGTAATTAGAATCCTATGTACTGGCACTTCTAAGTGGTACCGAGGGAGCACAATCAATCCACTTACCCAGGGGGTTGTTAAATGGGGGGGGAGGGGATTATTACCTTCAGAGGGGTGGGTCTAATTCCAAGGGGGTTTGTTAGGGGAGGTTGGTAACTCTGGAGGGGGGGGTATTACCAGGAAGGGGGGGTATTACCAGGAGGGGGGGTATTACCAGGAGGGGGGGTTTTACCAGGAGGGGGGGGTATTACCAGGAAGGGGGGGAGTGTTACCAGGAAGGGAGGGGGGGTGTTACCAGGAAGGGAGGGGGGGTGTTACCAGGAAGGGAAGGGGGGTGTTACCAGGAAGGGAGGGTGTGTTACCAACAAGGGGGGTGTTACCAACAAGGGGGGTGTATTAGCAGGGGGGTGTATTAGCAGGGGGTGTTTTAGCAGGGGGGTGTATTAGCAGGGGGGGTGTATTAGCAGGGGGGGTGTATTAGCAGGGGGGTGTATTAGCAGGGGGGGTGTAGAGGGGGTGTATTAGCAGGGGGGGTGTATTAGCAGGGGGGGTGTATTAGCAGGGGGGTGATTAGCAGGGGGGGTGTATTAGCAAGGGGGGTGTATTAGCAGGGGGGGTGTATTAGCAGGGGGGGTGTATTAGCAGGGGGGTGTATTAGCAGGGGGTTATTGCAGGGGTTTTAGCAGGGGGGTTATTAGCAGGGGGTGTATTAGCAGGGGGGGTGTATTAGCAGGGGGTGATAGCAGGTGTATTCTGTAGAGTGCATATGGGGAGAATTGTCTTGATTCCACATCTGAATTTGACATCCTCAGACACAAGTGTATTGGCCCCAGAGTCCCAAATGCTATTCTAATATGAATTTCCATTTAAAATACCTTGATGAAATGCATTTCAGTTTGGCATAATCAATGTGGTTATCTCATGAGAATACAGATTATATCATTTGTTAAATGCAGGCATACAGACTTATGGCTGTTAGTGAGAGAAAAACTTAATAGGGGGTCAGGGGATCCTGAGCTATATAGTGTACATCATGTGGATTACATAATCAAGATGAGACTGATCCAATCCCAACAGCAGAGGACAGGTCTCAATCAGAATAGGAAAAAAAGTCCACCAGGAACAAATGACAAAAAAAGAGTGGCAGGGTTGGTTACATAAGGGATATCTGCACTGCAGTACAAAGGAATGGAGGGTGTGCATGTGATAGGTGAAGATCAGGGTGTAACAGCATCATGGGTTATGGATTACAGTCATGGGTTTGGGTTATGGGTGCAGGTCAGCCACAATACAGTCAGGTAACTTTTTCAGGGTACAGGTATGGTTTCAGTTTCAGTTGCAGGTTAGCCACAGGGGCCATGGTTGCAGGTTATAGCTTCAAGTCAATACAGGATATACTTTCAGATACAGTGTCATGGGGTTGAATATGAGTTTGGGTTTGGTCATGTGATGAATCCACACACATGGTGGGATTCATGGACACAAGGAGGGTGGTGCCTGAAGCATGGGGACATTAGAGCCAGGGAGACCAAAACACCACTTCACTGTGGGTTAATCTCCAGGTATCACAGAGCTTAATTGGGGCCCACAGCCTTGGCACAAGAAAAACTTGATAGGAGATCAGGAATTCCCATCATGTGGATTATGTAATTATAACAAGATTGATCCAATCCTCTCATACTAACAATGGCAGGCTCAAAGCTGGCACCATAGGCTCACAGCAGCCACCTAAGGGCCTGTTTGGATACCCCAGAAACATTTCAAAGAAATGCATTTCTCAATATAAAAATGGCAAAACATTTTGGGTCATTTTGCCATTTTTATATTGAGAAATGTGTTTCTTTGAAATGTTTCTGGGGTATCCAAACAGGCCCTAAGGCAAGAGTACAAGCCATGTATGGACAAAGCAGCCAGCTAAGGCAAGAGTACAAGTCATGTATGGACAAAGCAGCCACCTAAGGCAAGAGTACCAGCCATGTATGGACAAAGCAGCCACCTAAGGCAAGAGTACAAGCTGGCATGCACAGTGTGGAAGATAAAAACATCCAGTATCAGAAAACTCAAAATCACACCACTCCCAGCCTTTGGATGATCACATGACCAATTATGAAATTAATTACGGCTACATGCGGAAATCGAATTCATTCTATAACTCTGTCAGTTTTGATTGGAGAGGTACGCCCATATAATGCTTAGAAAGCTATGATTCACACCTTTCGAATGGTACCAAACACAAGTCGAACGGACCAAAACTGCACTCTCCAGGCCAATTTTACCACCAAAATCCGGGATTTCCAGTAAAAAACAAATTTCTCCCTCAGTTCGCATCCAATCCCCTTGGAACAACCGCACCTAGAAGGATATAAAAAATCTTCATCCAACGGTACCAAGCACATGAAGAACAGATCAAAACTGAGCTCTACAGAACGATATTACTATCAGAATCAACACCCATTAGTAAAAAATGAATTTCTCTGTCAGTTTACACCGGATCTTCTCAGAACCACTGCACCCAGAAAGCTGTTAAAAATCTGCATCTAATGATACCAAGAACGTCTATTACAGATGCAAACTGCTGTTTCTGCATTGAATCCCATCCCATGCACTTGTCCCCATTATCAACCAACAACAAAACACCTTAACCACTGGACTATGCTCAAATTAATCTCCAAAACCCAGAGATATCATTTCATTTCGCCTCCAGAATGCTCCACATGGTCAGTGACCACATGCTCCAAGCATTCCACATGCTCAGCATCACATGCTCAGCAAATTGGTGACATCACCCCTCCTCATGATTCCTTTTGTTCTCTTTATGAATGACATCACTATGACATCATCCCTCATGATTCCTTTTGTTCTCCTTATGCATGACTCAGCTATGACCGCATTATGACATCATCTTGTTATTTTTCTTTTGTTCTCACCTATGACTCACATATGACTCACCCATGGGGGAGTCATATTTCTTAAACACAGCCACCTTCAGAAAGGTATAAAAGCTGGTAGATTTCCTGTATCCCCACACAATCATCTCCTCTCTGGAAATCATCACTGTCAACCACTGTCAACTTTTCTGCTTGCCTCTAAAGAACAGTCTATCTATAAGCCATCTGGAGCTAAGTCATCTTCAAGGTTGTTGAGACAAAGCCACTGGTAGCCCTCTACACGAATCACTAAAGCCAAGGATAGTTGCAGGACCTAAGGTTAGAGTTGCTGGACATCCAAGGAAAAGTAAGCATAATGAAATACGTATCAGGTTTTGAAGAAAGAAGAAAGAAACATACTAACAAGACTAACCAAGCACTGACCAGTCTATAACCCACAGATATCTGCATTTTGACCAGGAGAACATAAACAAGAATACACAAATATCAGTAAACAGACCAACACAACATGAACAACGTATAAGCCTTTCTATAAGCATCCCAAATGATATATCATTGACTACAGCTAGTCCATATCCCATCCTATTCTCCACTGAACACCATACACATCTTACAGAGTGTGATCAACCATTGAAGCGAACCAGCCCAATGAATAACAACAGAAATACAGTCTCCCATCCACACACTGGCTGAACCAGATTTTGATTTGACAGTCATCAGAGCTCCCAACCCTTCTTCTATAACAGGTGACAGCCTTTACTCATGTCATGGAGGACTGTTGGGCTTTGCCAATGCTACCTTCAAAGGAGTGTTGAATTTCACTGGTGTTGTTGGCATAGAAGTAGATGTGTGAGATTTCATGGGCCCCATCAGCTATGCTGAGAATCTAGTCATATAGAGACTCAGTTGCTACTGCTGGGCCTTGCATCTCAGCATTGAAAACCTTGACATGGCTCCATGAGGCCCCTTATTCACCATGCCATATCTTTTCCAGTGGACCCCACAGTTGATGGATAGGGAACCATCAGTGTAGATGAGGATATGGCTAGGGTCATGTGTGATTTTCTGTACATAGTTGTTGTGATATACAATTTTGAGTGCTTGGACATTAAGGTTGAGGGATATCAACATGATCATGAGTTTGCCATCATCCACATGCTCAGGCTGTCTTCAGTTCTTGTCTAGTTCTGGGTTAGCTGCCAGGGTCTCTTTAAGTTTCATTTCTAGATGTCCATGGAGGTGTGCTGTAAACAAGGCAGCCAGGATGGGGGAGACACATGATCCTTGGTGAATACCAGTGGTAGTTGGAAGGAGTTCATCATGTTTGCCATCCAGGCAGACAGTGGCCTTGCAGTCCTGCAGGAAAGAATAGACCAGCACACTATCTGCAGAGTGATCCATGAAGCTCATAGTGTGTCTATGCAATAAGGGTGGGGATGAAATTGAAAAGCCTGTAATATTGAGCATGAGTGTGGATGCTTTAAGGCCACAGCTCCATGCTGCCTGGATGCTGAACAGAGGTTGTCACACTTTTCTTTATGTGATATGGCAGCTGCACTTTATTAGAGGCAGATTCAAGGTACATTAGGAGGGAGTTGCTCATTTCTAAAATATTCTTGTACTCAGTGCTGTCCCCCCACATGGTAGGTGTCTCTTGTCAGGGAAACACTGCAGTTGAAGCCACAAACAGAAAGAGGAAAGAGATTAATTAACCACATTCTATTGCAGTGGGAATCCTGAGTATACACCACACAACAAGGGATACACAAGTCTTGCACCTATTGCAGTGGGAATCCTGAGAGATCAAAACTGGTGATCCCCCAACTGCCAAGGGCTAAAAGTACTACTTCCTGCACACAGCCACCACAGCCCATCAGTCAGCCTCCACAGCCACCATCACTAAGCCTCACTAAGCTGACACAGCCATGTTCCAAATCCTGTGCACACCTCCACATGGCTATGCCCCAACTTTCATATGCATCCCCCTTAGCATATATACTTCCAAGGCTGTGTACACCTGGGTACCCCAAAGGTGTCAAAGGAGTTGAAGGACTGCAGTGATGCTGAGGGAGCAGAGATTGGGACAGGTGGTGCAGATTCAGGGAATGGGGGTGGAGTAGGAGGAGGAGGAGGAGTCTGGATTGGCAACTGCATGGACTCACATGGGGAATGAGGGGATGAGGGGTGCTGACAAGGCTGCCAATGCTGCCACTGGTTGACTACCCAGCCCACAGCCTGCTGGTTGAGGCCTGATAGTATGAGGGAAATAATAATAAGAGAAATGCCAATAATGGCAAGCATAACAATAACCCCCTGACTGAATGGAGGGAGAGAGGAGGTGAGAGCATTTGAAGAAGTAGGCACCATATGATCAGGTTGACAAAGAATGATACTCTGATGGGTAAGTCCACAGGTGGAACAAAATGTCAATTTGATCCTGACACTAGTGGATCTGGTGCAACCAGCACTGTTAGCCTGGGAGAGGGGTTGGCCTGTGGTGGTGCCATCTTTGTTCACATGGTGAGGTGATATGTTGGGAGTGTCAGGGTTGTTTGAGTCTGGGTAACTTGGCACTGGTGTAGTGGGAGCAAGGGGGGGGGGGTTTAGAGGGAAGAGTTGGGGTTGAATTAGGTGGTGTGTTGTGGGGATATGTAAGATACTCTCAAACTGGCTCAACAGGTTGTGCCAGAAGAGAAATGACAGGAGCAACAGGAGGACCAAAATGTGGGGCTGTGGGGGTTGCACATGATGTTCACATGCAATGATGCAACTTGGCCCAAATGGGGAGTAGAAACCAGGAGCTTGGTGCCTGGCCAGAGAAATGATTTGACTTGGAAAGTGAGTGATTTAAAGGTGACAGGAAACTGGGTTTGAGAAGGGGTCAATTTTGGAGGATTCTGTTGGAGGACAACAGAGATGTGTGCAAGTTGGGAGTCAGGAAAAGCATGGAGGAATACTAGGAGCATGCCTGATGGTCTGAATTTATGGAAGGCTTTAGATTCCTGTTGATGACAAATTAGGAGATAACATGAAACTTGGGGCATGACCCTGGTAGATCTACAAGTATAGTGCCTGTCATGTAATATTGCATTAAATTATCTACTGTCCATACTTCATGTATATTATGTAAGAGCATGGCCACTGAGGATTCTAAGTTCCCACAGTGGCAGAATCAAATTACCTTTTTACCCAGACCTCATAGCTCATGCTTGAACTGTGAAACCAACACAGCCACCCCACAACCAAGTCACATAACATCCCTACTGCATCAAGACACAATCTGTCACCATAGAGCATGGGGCAGAGACAGATAAGGAGAGTCATGTACAAGTGCAACTCTACTGAGTGAGTGCCATCTTCTAGGGTCTTAACTAACCCACCACTTCACCCTTAGATAGTAACTGAGCCCTTTGGCCAGTTACTACCACCTCCCCTTCCCTAATCCCCTCCTCACCTCTTGTTTCTCCCATGCCCGAAGCAAAGCCAGTGCCTAGCTTCGTTCATGGCCCTCCTGTTCAAAGCCAGTGCTTAGAATGGTTGGATTACCCTTTCTCTTCTGTCTACAGATCTGTTGAATCTGCCTCATCTAACAACAACAAATACTGCAGCTACTCGAAGTTGAGAGCCACGTTATTACATGGTGGCAGTAAATGAATTTGGATGGTTCAAAAGGAGTACTCTGGGTGGGGGGATGGGTGTTAGGAGAAGGAGGATGGCTCTGTGTTAGTTCAGAGTATGCTATCATGTACCAAGGGGTTTTAATGTTGCTGGATGGGCTGTATTGTGAACAGTAAGTGTTGTTTTCAATTCAGGCATGCATGGGGGGAGGGAGCTGTCAAGTTATTGAATTCTTGATAGCTCTGTTTGGAAATTTTGGGGAGGGAGATGTGTTGGAGGATAGAACCCCCTGTGTGTCAGGAGCTTTTAGAAGACTGTTACAGAGGTGAGGGAAGTTTGTATGGTGTTTTCCATGGGTATTGTTTGAGGTTTGGTGATCATTGTGTGATTACTGGCAAGAGATTGGGAGTATATAGAACAAGGGAGGTGGTTTGGATGAGTAGACCCCCCTGTTTGGCATTTCTACTTGAACATCAGATTTACTTGTGTGCTGACTCTGTCTACCATGTCTGACAGCAAATTCTTTCACCAAGCAGTTGCAGAGATTGATCAGTACCTCTCACTCATCAGATGCAATGTTGTGGATGCTTCAGAGTATTCATCTTGGCAGCAGCATGCTCTAACTGAACACAGTAACCTGGGGGTTATGATGCTTGGTCTGTGCATGTCCACTTGTCAGCATCTTCAGGGCATACATCATCAAATGAATGAACTTCCAGCAGAGATTCTGGAGGAAATTTTGGCATGGGTGCTGGGATCAGCAAATGTGCTGGGACATGTTTTAATGGCATTTCATTTATGGCTGGTGTGTCAGTGGTGGAATCAAGTGATCATGACTCAACCAAGGTTCTTCTCTGTGGTTTTTGTTAATGCATGGTCTTTGAATATCCCTATCCATTGGTTCCTTCACAATTCCCTGGATGTGGCTTGGTACCTTGGTACCAACAAAATACAGGCACCAGCCATAGCATCTGCCAAGTGGATCTTTGACTCTGGTCCATTGGGAAAAATTTGATCACTGCACCTGATCTTTCTGCAATTCCAGGGGGATCATTTTCAGATGGAGCAGATGCTTAGTTGGGTGTTTTGTCAACCATCATTCCTTGAGATCAAATATCTGGAAATCATGGACATGATGGAGGCCTTTGTGCTGCTGCCAAGTCTGGATTTATTGCTGAAGTTAAGGATGCTGGAAGTGATTCAGGGCCAGATTCCAATGATCACACTTGGGGCAACAACATCAGTTTGCCACATCTACTTTGAAGTGCTGGTTCCACCAATTGTTATTGGGATGGAGGCATTCCACCACCCATGGAGGTTTCTGAATGGAGGTAGCTGGTTTAAAAGTCTGAAATGGGCAGAGATAGAAATGCTGGATGGAGTTTTCTTGGTTGATCCTTGAGCAGCAATTGTTATTCAATCAGCTTGATGTGGAGATTCATTCAATGACCAGCTGCACAGCTGTGCTAATGGTGTTGTCACATTCAGGACTGTGTGTCCAGGAGCTAAATATCCTGTTGGGTGGGAGGGCAGTGTACAATTCAGAGGTGCTGTATTGGCTGGTGTCAGGGGTAAGTTGATGGATTATTGTTAGTGTGGTGATTGAAAAGTTAACAGGTTTTTGTTTGAGATTTCTCATTGTCAGAACCTGGAGAAGGTTCAGTTTTATGTGGAAGATTCAGTGACAGGGTGCAGAGTGGACTGGGGATTACCATTTGAGGAAGGTGCACTGCAAGGATGATTCCCTCTGCTACAAGAGACAACTATTGTGCAGGAGGGGGCTTTCACTGGGTGTTATAATTGTGGGGCTGGATGATGAGGCTTGGACATCAGATGACCACAAAGGTGAACTCTCTGCATCACACAATGGAGCAGTATGAGTTTTGAAAGCAATCAGGGACATACCCTTTGATGGTGGAGTTGAGAGAAATACCTGACAACATCAAAAGTGTGGATGAGGATGTGCTTGTGAGGGATTTGTCACCTGTTGAATGCCTAGGATCAAAGGTATATGATTGATATTGGTAGAAGTGAGTTACTGAGATGAATATTTTGGACAGATTGTCAGGAGCTCATTTGGAGGGATTGACATATCTGAGACAATGAGGGAACATGAAGATAGGTTGCAGCATTTCTCTGACTGTTCAGAGATGTATTCAAGGCTTCCTTGGGTGAGAGACAATGAGTGATGGGTCTACTGAGGAAGATGTTGGGACATGTATATAGATTGGTGGAAAAAGTACTAAATACTAGAATGGTCAATGTGGAATGCAAGGGTGAGGCAAATGTATGAAGTGTGAAGGAAGTTAGATAAGAATATAATGGAGGACAATCACATGTGAAAGAGAGACAAAAGTGACCAAAGGAATAGTATTTATAGCCCTTCACAGTTGGATGATCCTCAGTTTTGATCTCTTAGGATTTCCACTGCAATAGGTGCAAGTCTTGTGCATAGCTGTTTGGTTGTTGCTGTATGCTTAGGATTTCCACTGTGATAGGTGTGTGTGGTTAATTCACCTCTTCTCTCTCTCTCTGTTTGTGGCCTCAACAGCAGTGTCACCCTGACAATCTCAACATTGCTCACTGCCCACTTTCAGGTGTGCACTCTTCCACTGAACTTTACCATACATACCCATGCTCAAAATTTATGATGACAATGGCAACTTAAAGAGAAAACCAATCCCTCAATGCCCTGGTGAGATAGGGGAGAAAGGCTGGCACCTTATTGATAGCATCAGATTGGACAAAGATGACAAAGCTGATAAATTGCACTACTATGTATTAGTAGCATGGAATTCCTGCAACTACAGAGTCTTCCATCATTATATCTTATCCCACCAGTCCTGTATTCTTTTATTGTTAGAACCTTTCTTTTCCCTTTCTTTCCACCTTTCTTCATATAACCAGTGGAAAGCTTCTCCCACAGGGAGTTTGGTGCTGCCCTGGGTTTAGCTAGATTCTCTGCTTACATAATAGTGTAGATTGTAGCACTAGCTTACCCAGAAAGCTCTGATAATGTAACTTTTTGCCTCTTCGGAACTCATGCCTTTGTGTGCTGCTGGAGCAGCATGCTATGCAATAGGCTAAGTTCTTTCATGATGAGACCCACTATGGACTTCCTGGGAACCCAGTCTAAGGTGAGTACCACACCATTATTCATACTTATGAGTCCCCAACTGGGTCCCAAGCCCCCACCTGGTGACCCCTGAAAGTTGAACCTTAATTTGGATATGACCCAATGAACACTATGGTTGCCAAAGTCAGGTTCAGGCCCCATCTGGGCAAACCTGAACTTAATCAAAACCCAAAACTCCTCAATTGGCAAAACCTGAACCTAACCTGAAGAAAACCTATGTTAGGTTAGGTTCAGGTTTCACCCAAGTTACCTGACATCATGAACCCCTTCAGATATGGGAAATATCTGAGCTGAACACTGATTTTAACCATAATATAGAATGTGTTGGCAATTCTGGCAAGTTCCAGAATTATGTAAGCAGGTTCCTTTGTGGAGAAATATATTACTTTGAAGTGAAGTAGACCATAAAACCTCTTGCAAAGTTTATATTGACTATACATAGACTATGTATAGTCAATATAAACTTTTCAGGAGATTGCAAATTGGCAGCAATCAAGGGCCTAGTGACAAGGGGGTCGTGCCCTCCATGAATGTCTCAGTCCCCCAAGATGCTCAGACCCCAGAATTGCTGATTGGTGGTGATCAAGGGCCATGCCCTCCATGAATGTCTCAGAAGATCCAACCCCTCAATGCACTCAGACCCCAGAATCACAAATTGGCAGTGATCAAGGGCCTAGTGATGAGATCGTGCCCTCCACGAATGTCTCAGAAGATCCAACCCCTCAATGCACTCAGACCCCAGAATTACAAATTGGCAGCAATCAAGGGCCTAGTGACAAGATTGTACCCTCCACAAATGTCTCAGAAAATCCAGTCCCATGATGTGCTCACAGTTTTATGGTCTACTTCACTTCAAAGTAATAGAGCAACCACCATGACCAAATTGAATCCATTCATGTGAGCTATTATGACAAGTGAAAATCCAACATGGATGATCTAATGAAAATTCTTTCCCTTCCCCATCACACACTCAACTCCCACAAATTCAAAATTACAGTGATTAACAATGTCACAGCTGCACTCACTTGCCAAACTCAGTCCCTCAATGACCAATGTCACAAAATGAAGGAGATTGAATTTGAGACCAACAAAAATCATCAGGATTCCATCAATCTGTATGTGAAAGCTATGGCTGGCCAAGGACAAACACAGGCTGATAAGTTTTCTTGCATTTTCACCCTTGCTGCAGATATTGTCTCCCAAGAAGAGGAATGTTCTAACCTGTTTTTTGTGTTCAAACTCCACTGTCAATTCACACCTCATTTATTGGGACTTGCTAGGGCCATTGCCAAACCACACCCCTCTGTCTGCACTTTCACCCCCAATCCCAAATCAATTGCATGATACTCTCAAGTTGTACAAAGTCTTCAGCTGAAACTTTATGAAAATGAATGGATGGAACTCAAGGATGACAAGAGTGAGTACAAATATGCCAACCTTCCATGGTCTCAATCAATCTTGGTTCTTTGTGGTGACCTCATCAAATTTTGCCTCTCCCTGGTTGTTTTTTTGTCTTCCTTGTTTATCTCTTTCTGGTTCACCTCTTTCTTGCTTTCCTCCCTTCCCACTTTTCTCTTCCCCCACTGCCATTGAGTTCCCAGTCTGTTTTTTTTTGGTCATTTTCTCTAAAAAACAAAAAATAAATAAATTCCCATCTGTTCTCACTTCTTGACTCCCCACTTCCGGACCCCCCATTGTCAAGGATCAATGTACATCATATACATTCAGAATGATATAAAAAATATCTTTAAAAGAAAAAACTGAGTGACAGAGGCTTATGCAAGATGGTATGGAATGAGTTGAGTTGCTACTATAATCCTGAGCTCTTTTTACCAAAATCTCTACCTGCTCCATGATCCTCTTTCAGTTCTCATACCTCTTGCAATCTCTTGCAATTCCTGTGATCTATTTCAAGTCTTGATTCCTGCAATCCCTTCCAACTCCTGTGAGTCTCTTTTGATTCCCACCCTCAACTTTCAAGATCTATTTCAAGTCTCTTGCACTTTCTGCAATCCCTATGCTGCTTCATGAGTACTTTTTCACTTTGCAAGCTCCTTTTTCAAATCTCTACCAGCTCCCCACTCTCTTTCAGTTCTCACACCTCTTGCAATCTATCTCCTTAAGTCCTTCCAACTCCCATGATCTGTCTTGAGTCTCACCTCTTTTGATTCCTGTCCTCAAATTTTGAGACCTATTCCAAGTCTCTCACATCTCATGATTCCTGAGTTTTAATTTGAGTCTTCCTCTTCTTTCAACTTGATCTATCTATCATATGAAAACATATGAGGACACATTATTCTCCCTTTCCTCTTTTGTCAAGCCAGTATGAACTTTTAGTTACAAAACATGTGTTCCTACATGACTTAGGACAATAAAGTTCTGCCATCATAAAAAAAAAGCTACCCTACAAAAGCAAAGTACTACCCTTAGCAAAGGCAAAGTGCCCTAGCCCTAGAATGCCTAAATATTGAAACCTGTAGAAAAATCAGTTGAATTTAAGGACTCAGAGAGGTATGAAAAATAAGGGAAAATAATCATAGCAAGGCATACCTTGAATTCCATGTTACTTGTAAGCCAAGAACAAATGTTGTCAAGCAGACTCTGAATTCTTTCCCAACTAGGCAAATATCTGATGCATTGAATCTATTGGACACCCCCTGCTCAGATTGTATTGACACATGCATTTACACCTGCAATCAAAATTCACCATATCTTTTGTTGAGATTAGGCAACATCAGTGCACTTTACCTGGATGGACAAGATGTCAGCCTAATGAACTACTTTATTGCCCAAGTCAATGGAATTTGATATCAAAGTATATTCCTGGAAGGCCCCACATTCATAGCCAAAGTTATTCCAGCCCTTACCATGTTTGGAGTGATAGATCTTTCCCAGAGTCTGTAACAAAGTATATTATAGTTGCATTCATTAGTCAGCTCCTATTAGTCATAGTATTTAGTCTGCCCATTTTGCTATTAGCTAGTGGCAGTTGCTGCTCTTGGTTTGAAGCTTTTTACTTGTACCTTGCATTCTTTAACAAAGCTCACTCTGTCTTGGACCCTTGTAGCCATTTGCACAAATGATACCACACATATGGATGCTGTGGTTCAGGTTTAAACCTGTGGAACCTGAGTTTAAACCTGAACCTGACCCAGGTCAGGTTCCATTGGGGTCAGGTTTCATTTCATTTTCTTCAGGTCAGGTTCAGGTTTTGCCCTTGCCCTGAATCCAAAAACCCATCTCAAACCAGGTTTAAACCTGAACCTGAAAGGCAGGGTGTAGGTTCCATCCCATGTAAATTGACCATTATTCTGGCACCAAATATGGCAATTTACACATGTGACTATAGTTCTGGAGTCAGAAGTCACATGACTTGGCCATCAAATGAGGTAATTGGTGCAGGTCACAAGTCACATGACAGAATGTGTGACTCAATACCATCTCCAGATGTGTGTGCAATAAATTGGAGTGAAAGGGGGCTAGGAAGGAGATGTGGATCTAAAGCAGGATGTAAAGGGAGTGGCAGAGGTAGAGACTTGAATGGAGGGTCTATATATTCTGTAGTACCCCCTGAAAATGTTGGCTTCCCCCATACCTCAGGTTTCAGGTTTAAACCTGAACCTGACCTGAATGGAACTGAACCTCAGGTCAGGTTCAGGTTTTGCCTGCATGGGTAATTTTGGAACCTGGTGAGGTTTAGGTTTTGCCCACATTGGGCAAAACCTGACCAAAACCTGACTGTGGCAACCATATAGGTGGTAACTCACATCTCATAGTAGGTAACCTGCATCCCATAGCAGGTGATTTGCCTTCTGTAGTAGGTGATCTGAATCCTGTATAGCAGATAACTTCCATCTTGTAGTAGGTGATCTGGATCCCCCATAGTAGGTAATAACCTGATATCTCCAGACCCTTCAAGGGGGGGGTTTCATATGTTAGAATAGGGCCTTGAAGGGTCAAAGTAGTTGCCCTGGGCTGCATACACAGACACTTGGCTTGACAGACCCAGCTTCTCCAACAGCCACCAGTGGCAAGGCTATGCCAACCAGCCTTGGGCTCTGCCTTTTGGCAGACAAAGGGGAAGGTAGATGGGTGAAGATTGAAGTGTTGCTTGGCTGTACTGGAGAGTGTGTACAAGCAAGCTTGTGGAGAGAGGTGAGTTTGCAAAAGTTTAGTTCAAAGTATACATGAATGTATTACATAATCATTTACCTCACTCAGCTTTGTTCATGCTTATCTGGCTTTAAGGTTGCTTGTACCTCAGACTAGTTTGGCAAACTCTCTATGATTGGTAATGTCATGTTATATTTGTTTAGGCACACAGAGATGCTCCAAACATGAGATAAAATACATTCCCTGCAGCCAGAGGTCTTGGGGTTCTGTATTTAGTCAGTATATTATGTGTGGAGGGGCTGGAGGACAAACCAAAGGGCAACCAAAGGAGGAGAGGGAACAGAAAAGCCAAGCTGGCTCAGATCACATAAAAACAATGTACCCCATGTACAGATAAGCTGATAGTGCAATGAATGGGAAGGGACAAGCAAAACAACAGAGGATAAATGAGGGGTGCCATGAAACAGAGGGGGAGGGGATCAAACCTGCAGCACCAATGTATAAAAATGAAAGGGGCCCACACAAGGACACTGTTGAGAGCATGGAGTGATAAAAATCATGAAGTTGAATTCCCAAATGAACCTCCTACAAGCCAAACTAATGTGAGCAAAACTATGGGGAATGGTTGGAATGAAGGCAGCCTTACCTCAAGAATCACTTCCTTCAATGCTCTCCTGGTTTTTCAAGGATTCATCATCACCATCACCATCTGTGACAAAGCCTTGATATTGTAGGTTTCATCCTCATCACCTTCATCTGCATCCTCATCATAGGAGCTGTGAGCTGTCCCATCTTCTGTGCCCTCATCATCACTCTTTGAGACACAGCCAGCATCTGTAGGAGCCCATAAGTAATCTCTATGCAATAACAGGCTGGAGTTGCTCACCATCTACATATTGGGCCACATCTGGTGGCCACTCTGGATGGCACTTTGACTTAGGCTGCATGGCTGCCAGCATCATAGATGGGATATGAGGCTTGGGGGTGGCTTGGAAGTAATGATCAGGGGTCCTGAAAGACTGAGTGTTCTTGAGAGAGCCAGGCCAGGAGCACATGGATCTCATGATTTAGGACCTTGATTTCTTCTTTGCCTCTGGTATACATCAGCATGGCCTTGATTCCTTCCTGAACCTGCTCATTGGACAACCATTCTGGTGGGGTATCTTCAGCATCACCATCCAGTCCAGCATCTTGCCAGATCTCATCATCCACTCCAATCTCAAACAGTCTATCAACCTCCACTGGTTTGGGCACCACTGCAGCAGCATGGATTCTTGACCTTGCTTTCATATCAGAAAGCTGGGAGCATATGGCATTGTAGCATTTGGCCAAAGCCTTGATCCCTGGCAATCGCCACTTCAGGGCCTCTGAAGGAATTTTTAGAAGTGCCTAGTCTTTATATACTGTAGTGTTACAACCTTAGGTCATCACATGATTTTATGTAAGCCCCTGGCACCAGTTGAAGTGCAGGTCACAGGGGGGCTGTGACCTGTGACCAACCCCCATCTAAGCATGTTGCCAGCAGCAAGGACTCATGTGCTGAGCCATCAGGCTTTTGCATTGTGTGTCATCACCAGGGGCTTGTACTCATTCAGGTCTCTCCTACTCATCACTCACATCTATGGAAGCCTGGAGAGTGCTGGCTGATCTCTGGAGAACAGATGTTCAGTGCTATCTCAAACTTGTTGGTGCAACTGATGAGATGGAGGATATTTCAACATAGGTGATAACACCCAGGAAGAAACCCCCTACACTCCTACCAATGTAGATCTGACAGTTGCAGTGTCCAAGCTGAGGTAATCACCCTATCATCTGCAAAACCAAAACTGCCTGCTAGTAGCCCCTATGAAGAAGTTAATGATGATGCAGATGCTGTAGCAATCAAGGGGAACATCATTCCTACACCCTTGGGGCTGTGTTGGAGTGGCCAATCATGTAATCCCAACAAGTGCTATGAAGGATGGTGGAATTACAAGGTGGATGAGGATGTTAATGATGTTAATGTGGATGATGGTGATACTTGCAGCCATGCATCTGAGTGATGATGACAATAGGGACAATTAGTCTGAGCATGAAAATGCCCATATTGAGTAGTTTCCATATTGAGTAATTCCATATTTAGCAATTCCCATATATGGAATCAATTTAATTTGTGACTGCTTAGCTCACCCACCCATTGTGACCTGTGACCACCCCCCCTCTAAGCCTTGCCATCAGGTCACTGTGACCTGTGAGCATGACCTAAGGTTGTAACACTACAGTATGTGGAATTTCAATTGGTCTGTTGGAGTTCCAGACTTCTGCTTTTATCAGCCTAGATTTCTTATCAGGGTCCTTCCTGCCATCCCTTGTTCTTTTGGACATCCCTTAGTTCAACTTTGTTCCTATTCCTTACTTGTCCTTTGTTCATACTTTTTTCTGTTCATCATGCAAAGTGCAAACAATGTGTTTGATGTGTTGAACACCAGGTTTACTGTACATTTACACAAGTGTATTCACTTGGGTTGAGAAAAGAAAGAAGTAAAATGTGACAAGAGGTG
Organism: Hydnum rufescens UP504; assembly: GCA_014904985.1. Classification (NCBI taxonomy): domain Eukaryota; kingdom Fungi; phylum Basidiomycota; class Agaricomycetes; order Cantharellales; family Hydnaceae; genus Hydnum; species Hydnum rufescens. Next base: position 50,195 of record MU129192.1, read on the forward strand.
GATTGAAAAGGTCACCCATAAGGTGGCAGTGAATCAACAGAGAGCTGTTGTACAAAGACTCAAGTGCATTCACTCAGAAAAGAGAAGAAAAAAATGAGAAACACTGTAGCTGTACAGATTACATGAGTGCATTCACTTGGGTCAAAGGAGGAGGAACAGAAGGGGAGCTGGTGGAGAGATAAGATTCCAGTCAGATTGAATGTGTGAATGATGGAACATAAGATAGAATTGACAATGAGGGTTGAAGTGGGCAATGCAGGATCAAAGAATGAAGAATGGGATGGGAACAGGAACAGGAAACATAATCTTGAGGTCATGGGATGACTGAGGTGAGAGTTGCATTTAGGTGCATGTATCTTCCCTAATATTGGTGTAAGAACTGGTTCATAATGTGCATGGGTTTAACATTACCACTCTTTGACTTCCTCCTCAACCTCTATCATGTCTTCTTCTTCTTCCTGCATAGGCAAAATGGGAGGGAAGATGGGTTTGCAATCTGGTATTTCTGCAAGCTTGAATGGATGCAGGTCCAGTTCAAGTAGAGCCCACTCTCTATCACATAGTTTAGTCTGAATCTCCTGAACTGTGTGAGTGTATTTCTTGATCACATAAGGTTGACACTGGAGGGGCAACACAAAATGATTTCCATCTGAAAAGATGTCTAAGAGGTTAGTAAGACATCTAGTGAAATGATGATGAAGGCAGAAAGTGTAAATCAGAGAGTACATCTCCTCTTCCTGTTTGACTATATCTGCAGTGAGAGAAAATATATGGGAGACCTTGTCGCTTTGCATCAATTTGACCTGTTGGCTGCTTGCAAGTGCATAACTATAGAGAGGGATGGATTGTTCATTGTGAGTGTTGATTTTCTTGCTGAGATTGTTGAAATGGGTAATGTGATTGAGGAGGATGTTGTTGGTGTGGATGAGGGTGGTGCCAAGTTCAGCTAGTTGATGCCTGAATAAGCTGTATGAGTCACAAGGTGATGTCAGTGATGCTCTTCAAATCATTTTCTCATTTCTCATAATATTTAGCACAGATTTCCTCAAGTTCCTTGGCTCTTTCATGATTTAGATATGCCTTATATGATGTTTGACCATATCCTTGGAGTTTCTTGGGTCCTGCAATATGAGAGTGGTGTTTGTGTGAGTAAAAGCATTCAGGTATCTTGAGCTGGATGTGCAACTCACTATTGCATGTGTCCATAGGAGCAGATGTCTCATTTGATTGCAAGGATGTTGGTTCAGAATCCATGATATGAGGTTCCATGCCATCAGGAGGTTGAGTTTTGACAGAGGCTTTAAGTCATTGTACAGTTTCATTGACTCACAACATTAGCTTGTTTTTGTACTGGAAGTTTTTGTGAAAATTTACTGTGATATTATATTTCTTGATTTGTTTGGCAAGGGTGTGTGGGTTTGGAATTGGAGCTCTGAGAGATACTGATGTTCAAGCACTCAATGGCTCTGGCACAAGAGTTTGAGGGACTACCATGACCAACTCATGGAAGGGGAGAAGTGGAGTAGGATTCATGGGAATTGGAGCCAATGGTGAAAAAGAAAGGACAGTGGGTTTCTTGGTGTTGATCCCATTGACATCTATTATTCCCTGTTTTCAGTTCTTCTTTATACTTGTTGTTTGTTCCTTACTTATGGGGTTCTTGGCAGACCCTGTGATAATTATGACTTGTCTACATCATAGCTTTCTTGCCATCATATTGCAAGAAGGTTTTCAATGGGGCCAAATGCCATGGTCCAAGAAAGTCAGGTTTCATGATTAGAGAAGGAATTGGTGGGAAGGAAGAAAGCAAACAGCAAAGGTGGAGTTTTTTGGTTACATCTTGTTGTAGTAGCAATTTAATCATGGTTTTCAGTGATTGCCAAATCCTTGTGGTTACTGTCTGGTTCTTGGATCTTTTCAAATTGGAGAAGTAGGGCTATAGTAGAACTGTAGCTGTGGGCTTGTATTCTCCAATAAACCTTGGGCAAGGAAAGTGAAAAAAAAAAAAAAGGCCAAAAAAAGTGAAATAATCTTTAATGTGGGACAGAACCTTCAGTGTCTCTAGGTGCATCTCTATCTCTTCCCAGTAAGTGGGACTGTCTCTGTCCAATTTCTTATGTTTGTGACTTGGATTTATGCCATTTTCTTTTGTTAGATCTTCCCATTCTTTGCTCAACCTTGTCATCATGCATATTAGCCCTACAAATCCCCCATCTATTGGTCTTTTGCTCATTTTTCTCATTGTATACATCAACCATTGTCCTCCCAATTTGATTAAATCCTCATATGCTTTGCTTTTTAATCAGGCTTTCATGCTCTTATTAAATGACTCCTGTCCTTCCTCCCACTCTGTGAGGTATCATGGCCCTGAAAGAAAATGGCCCAACTCCATGACTTCAAGTTCTTCTTCCATATCATCCATATCATTCCTGTCCTTTGGTTGTTGCAATAAACCATCCAGCCCTGTGTGTCTTGCAGCTGGCACATGCATTAGTTCAAAATCAAACAGCTGTATATATGAGATCCACCTTGACATCACCTGATTAGATAGCCCTGGGATGTTTATAGTCTGTTTTAAAAACTTTGCATCTACTTCCACTTTGAAGTGGATGCCCCACAAGTCATTTCATTGAGCCATTAGGGCTTTGTATAAACCCTTTAGCTCTAACTGAGGTTGTGAATAGCACAACTCTGCCTCATTATTGGTGATTGAGCCAAACACAAGAGGGTACCTGCCATCTTCTAAAGTCTGGTATTCTATCTGCCCAACTGCTATGACTGAACTATCTACTGCAAGGGTAACCAAACCATAGTCAGAGGTTCTTTCACCAAGAGGCTTAACATTGGCACTCTGCATGCCTTGAGCAGGATATATTCGTGGTGGATTCTGATTGATTCCTTGCATCAGAAAATTGCTATGATGCAGTGGAGATTGAGGTAGGCTGAATCAATGTATTCACACCAGTCAACGATGGGGAATGATGTTTGAGCAGGGATGGATCCATAGGCTGCTTTTAGTTCAAACAGATTACAGGTATTTTTTGAGGGGCTCACCATTGTTGTATGTGGGGCCCAATGTCTATTGGTGTGGGCACAAGGGCATGGCTGTGATACAGCCCCAAGGCAGGTATGTCAAAAACAATTCTTAGTGTAGCTATCCTACTTGTACAAAAAAATAAAATACTAGTCTCCCATCCCTCCCAGATTTTATTATCATAGCCAGCATGGAGGTGAGGAGACCAGAATGAGTTTGAGGGTGATGGTGCTGAATCACATGATGGATTCACAAGTGTACCTAAGGAAAACTCTGGAGATTACCCCAACCACAGTATGTCCACTCACACACTCTTTGACCTAGCACTTGGCTGGCCCACTGGGTTGGAATGCCACAAAATCCCACTGAGCAAGTTTTGCCAGTTGATCAAGGAGAATGAAGAGGATGGGGAATGTGTCATTAGCCTGGTGACCCAGAAGCAACTCAAAGGGCTGATGCATGAATATGTTATTCTTGAGATACAGAGGGTGAGGGATGAAGCAACAGTTTGGATTTGGTTTGATCATTCAGCTAGGCTCCACCCACTGACAGTGTCAAGCCTGGCATTGATTTGGAGGGCAGATGATATGGTAATTTTAATCTGTTCAATAGACTTGTTACAAGAACTGACAAGGCTTTGCCCAGGTGAAGTACACCTCAACTGAGAGGCAACTGGGCATAAGGGGGATGCCCACCAAGGTCCTTGCTCATGCCACTTTCAAACATGGGCTGACATTGAGGGAGGTATCACGACTTGTTCAGGAAATGATGGGGGCATCTCCACAGTATAGCCTTCTCAAGGCATGTGGTTTCTCATACTATCTGTATTGAGGTGCTGACAATATTATATCAGGAAAACTGTTATTGGCACTCATCCACTATCCAACAAGTTTTGACAGGGATGTATGGGGGAGTGTTAGAAGAGGGAAAGTTACACCATAGATGGCTTGGGCATGGGGGTAGAAAACAAATCCAACAACAGCTAGAAAGTGCAGTTTAATCATATGTAGGAAAGTGATGTTTACTTGGAGAGGATATATTATAGATATGTACACATTTTGAACAGTAGGTTCATGAGAGATTGCTGCCCATTTTTCTGGACAGTCCTGGATGGTTCTGGAGATTGCTGGGATCAATATATACTGTCTGTACCATCATATCCACAATAGTAACCCACTGGCCAATCATGGCCATTCACCCTCAAGATCACATTCTTTCCCTCCCCCTCTGCCCCCCCTCCTAATTTTCTGGACAGTCCTGGATGGTCCCAGAGATTTCTGGGATCAATAGATACTGTCTGTACCATCATATCCACAATAATAACCCACTGGCCAATCATGGCCATTCACCCTCAAAATCACATTCTTTCCCTCCCCCTCTGCCCCCCCTCCTAATTTTTCTGGATGGTCCTGGACGATGCAGAAAACATCAAATATTGTGAGAGAGGGCATAGATGTACATATTATCAATAGTAAACTAATGGCCAATCATGGCCAATTGGCTGGAAATCTCATTTCTGTCCACACCCTCCCCCTACTTGAGCTCTATTTTTTGAGGATGGTCCTGGATGGTGCCAAAGATGGGTGGTATTGATGTAGACTATTTAAATGATCATATTTTAAATAGTAAACCAGTGGCCAATCTGAGCCCATTGAGCTCAAATCCACATTCCTTCCTTCCCCCCCCCCCCTCAGCCTATTCTCATGAGAATGGGCCTGGATGGTCTTGTTAATTGTTGATATCATTATGTATTATATAAAGGTAGATATCATCAATAGTATCCTAACAGAAAATCCTGGCCAATGGGTAAGAAATCCAATCATGGCATCTATGCCTCCCCCTAGCATTATTTTGTGGGGATGGTCATAGACAGTGCTGGAAATAGGTGGGATGGATAGATATGATGTATATTAAGATATCCATAATAGTAAACCATGAGCCAATCTCAGCCAATTGTGCTCAAATTCACATTCCTTCCTACCCCTCACCCTACCAAAAAGGTGGGAATCTTAAAGGCAGTGCAGAAAACAATGAAAGAAATGTAAGCAGATAACCAGTAAAGACTTATTCATGCCAAGATGCAGCATGGAAGCAAATGGTAACTTGGATAATGCACCATAACTGCTGCCTTGATCTATTTGTTAAGGGTATCTGTATTTCCTATGGATATGTATGTACACATTTTCAATAGTGCTTACCCTCATTTTTCATCAACTGACAAGGGAGACATGTTGTACACAGTGCAGAAAACAATGAAAGAAATGTAAGCAGATAACCAGTAAAGACCTGTTTATGCTGAGATGCAGCATGGAAGCAAATGGTGGCTTAGATAATGCACCATAACTACCATAAGTAGTCACCTCAATCTATTTGTTAAGGGTATCTGTATTTCCAAGGTTTTGCCAGTGCAATGAAGACAGAATCAAGTTATGATGTCTGTGCACTTAAACTGCTTGCAACTGGAGGAGAAAGCTCTGTGTCTTGTACTGTGTGTGGGCAGACAAGTCTGAAAGGCACCAAATTCTGACCGATCCTGGCATCTTACATAATTACAATCCACTGGACTCAAGCCTTGACCTTGAAAGAAGCAGGGCTGAATAATTGACTTATCACATGTACTTTGGACTCAGAGCATGGGAAGGACAAGCTGAAATGACTGGCTGTAGGGTTGCTACTGGCAATTGCTGGGGTTAAATCCATATTCTCACTCAGCCATGTTCTGCACTGGGGCACAAGTGGGGGGGGGGAAATAGGGGGCACCACACCCCGCTGTGAGGGGCCTATTGTGAATTTCAAAGTGGGTAAGTGTCCCCTTGGTATCAGTGATGCAAGAAAGTGGTGCAAGCAGCCCATCTTGCTTGTGTTTTCTCTTTTCACTAACATGGCATTTATTACCCTAGGTCATGACATCCTGCCTGATTGAAAAGCTGCAGGAACCCCAACATGAGCCCATGATATGAACCAGGGGGGGAAAGTGATGGCATGCTGGCCATGGTGGGTGTGCAGTGATGCAGGTGAGTAGTCTTAAAATATGGTCACACAAAAAGAGCAGCACAAGCTCCTTTTTTGTTGCATTGGTGTTTTTTCACATCTTGTAATGCTTAACTAACATGCACTCCTTATTCTAGGTCAGGACTTGCAACTTGAATGAAAACCAGGGCTAGTCCCTGGGGCAGATCTCCGTGCAAGCACATCCCACAAAATTCAGGATGAAATGGGCACCAAAGCCCAGATGAACTTGCATGTCAAACTGCTGGTGAACTCACATCTCAAAACCCAAGCCCCTTCTCCCTTGTGTATGAAGAGTATAGCCATCAGGCTCAAGTCCTGTCAGGGCCACACTGCAATGAGGGCACCAAACACATAAACACAGATAATTCTGGCTAAGTCTGGTGTAAGTCCAGCTAAGTCCACAAGAATCCAGGCAAGAATGAGATAAGAAGGTCAGAGGGGTTGGAGGAGCAGTCCAGCAGCCTGGAAGGGACTAGGCAGAAATGAGCACAGTGGTCCTTAAGCTTGTGGAGTCAACTGGAAAATACTTGGAGCTGTAGTCTGGAGTAACAGCAGAAATCCTGAGAGACCAAAGCTGAGGTCTCTGGACTTCACTGCTGGACTACTTATACATGATTGCTATACTACAGGGGGGCAGGAACAGGAACGCAGGCAGGGGGAAAGTGGACAGGAACAGGAATGCATGGGAGCATACCAGAAGCAACAGGAAATGAAAAGGAAATTAAATTAAATCAGAAGCAAACTGGAAGCAAACTGAACTCAGGGGAAGCAGGGGTGGAGTGGAGTGGACAGAGGGAGGAGTGGTCTGGAGTAGATCAGAAAAAGGGTGGAACCCTGACAAGCCCTTATCCATGGTACTTGGCAACATCAAGATTGGATGTTGGAACATGCTGTGTCTGCCCTTCTCAAGGGCAGTGGTTTGGGGGCCCAATATGTGGGCATGGTGTAAAATATGGGTGAGTAGCCTATGGAGCAAATCTTTGATCATGAGGAAATGATTATCTAACAAGGATGTTTTGTTGTTAGGATGTCCTTCAATCCATGCACTAAGCCCATGGCAGAACAGGCAAATATTGTGCCCTGGGGTGAACTTGCACATCAAAACCCAGATGAACTTGCAGATTCAACTCTGGGTAGACCTGCATGTCAAAACCTGGACCAAGTTGGACATGGAACCCAAGAACACACACATCGGCTGACTGACAAGGAAAACAGGGGGCCACATACTGGCTGTGGTGGGTGGTATAGAAATGTGAGTTTCTTCCCAACATGTTTGAATTTTTGACTAACATATGCTCTTTATTCACTCACATGTGAAACAGGTCACTACACAGCTGCCATGGTGGTATATGAGGTGAGTGATTATGCCAATGGATGATCCAGTTGTGCAAAAGGAGTGGTGTGAGCCACTATTTTTGCATGTCTTCAAATTCTGAACTAATACCATGCTTATGATTCTAGGCCAGGGCACCAGTGAAGACTACTAACTGCCAGCCAAGCCCAAGTTTCTGGGCCATGGTCAAAGCCAAGTCAGCTATGCCCAACTCAAGCAGAGTGTGTGAAGTGGGGACATTTTCATTGAACTTGGAGGTTGATGAGTAGCATAATAGAGCTAGGTAGGGCTTGGTCCTATCTCTATATAGAGGAAGTATATTACAAGAAATCGGAGATTGTCAGGGAGGATTAAGAACTGTACTCTATACAGTCATCAACTGCACTCTATACAGTCATCAGCATCTATACTACATGAATCCCAAATTAGTGACTGATTTCGATAACTTGAGGTATTGTTTTCCTGGGCAACTTGAATCTTCTACCCTCATGATTTCTGGGAATGATTGAGACAATGTGCCCCCCAATTGATAGGCCAGCAAGTTGCCACAATCATCAGACTTGAGTCGACACCATGCATTGGGAATCCTTTTTGGATGCCTCAGTTCCTTGAGGTATTCACAATCCTTGAGAATATGGAACAGGGTGCATAAACAGACCTGACAGGCAGATTCTAGAGGAGGGTTGTAATGGAAATGAGCACTGAATGGCACTGGAGGATATGTCCAAGGGCTGAGCTGGAGATCCAAGATGGGTCTTCTTCCCAGTATTTGCCTTGGAAGACACACCCTGAATAGATGGTGATGGGGTGCTTGGTGCAGAGGGCTGGATAGCCATGCTCCTTAGATTTGGTTGTGCTCTGAGTTGCAAACAAGGTCTTTGATTACATAATTTATTATATATGGCAGCTTAGATAATTGTGGGACATGATGCAACTCACCAAGGTTTGTCATGCATTGATAGTAGCATAGCACATGCTGTTAAGGAGTATTTGCCCAATGTCTCCTCAGCATTTATCTGTGCATTAGAGGTGTGAGGATCACTGGAAAACTTTTTGGATGCCAAGTGGGCATGAAAGCTGTCAGGGCACACTGTGGCCATGAGGCAAATTTGTGGTATATCCCAATCTGACTCACACCTAGGCATACTCCCTAGACAATGGGGAATAGCTTGATATATCTCTTAACGAGGTAGATGAAATTGAGGCCCCTGGCTGACACAGCTTCCTGACATGTACAACTTAGGGAAGGATCTACGAACATGGGCATGGACACAATCTTGAGTGAGGGATTCCCATCACAGTATGGCCTCCTCCATATTCAACAGACCATGGGTGATTTACTTTCATGGTATTTGACATGGCAGCACAAGTATTTGGATGCTGTCCAGCAGGCAGTAGAGGCACCCCCTGAATGCAGGGTGAAGCCATGGTGGTGCCTGAAATGGGGGTGGAAGACAGGATTCAACCTGGTGGAATTTGCATGGGAAATTGTGATGAAAGCGCGAGTGGGGGAATTGAAGACTGGGTGTGTGCACATGAGATTCAGGTGGATGTGGGGGACAAGAGGTGGATCAGCAGATTTGGTGGCCACAGTGACCTGGAACTTTCAGATGTGGAAGACATGGGATTGGGCACATTGCTAGCTGAGGATGTGCTGGCAGAACATAGGAGGCAGATTGCTGCAAATGATAAAAACTGGATTGAGGTGTTTGGCTCATTGACTGGTGTGGAGCTATCAGAGGATGAAGGCAAGGGGATGGAGGATGGAGAGAAACTGATCTTGCACCAACTTGCAGATAGTATGGGCAGCTTCTTTTTTTCTGTGAGAGATGTTCTGATGGGAGTATTAATTGGCAGAGCTACAGGAGGCATGAAAGGAAGGGTTTGTAGCAGATGCTGCTCTTCATTGGGGGGGCAACTTTGGCACTCTGGGGATGATCCTTGAGAAACAGTTTGCATTGTATGCAAACTCAATTGTGGCATTGCACAATGGGGATGTGTCAAATGTGGCAGTGGTGGATTATGCAGCAGTGGCAGATTTGTTGTCAACTGATCTAATGGTTGGGCACTATCTAGTGGGGCAGCTGATCCTAAATGTGAGTATTTGTGAGTATTTGATTTTGGCAGAAGGAAATTAAGAGGGTGGATTTGATCAGTACATTGGTGCAGAAATTGAGAAGGGTGGGGAAGCTGCTGTAACAGCACAGGGGAAGGCAGCACATTTACTCTGGGTCTATCTCACATGTGTACTGGGCCCATTGCATGGGAGGTGAATTTCAAATATTAGGGGCTTCTTGGTACAAGCCTTGCCCCCTGTTATCAAGGGCATATATGGAAGCTGGACAGCTTCACTCAAGGAAACAAGGACTGCAGTGCATAGGGTGAAAGAGTTGGTTTCAGTTCTGTTATTCACCCCCAGAATGGGCTGAAGAACTTGTTGGAACATGCTCAGGCAGGAAAGTACACTATAACAACACCTGGTTCATACCTTTTCATGGATGAATGTGAGGTTTGGGGACAGACATGATATTATCTACCTCTAGATGGGAAATTTCTGAAAGGGGTGAAGGATGAAATTAGGAGGAATAGCTTCTTCATCAAAAATCCGATGTACATCTCTCCAATTTTCTGGGATGATGCAAATGGCAGCTCAAGCACAGTGAACCCCCTCCTTGGGTGGGGAGAGAGACACATCTTCAGGGGATGATGGTACCACCTGCTAGGGTGTGGTCTGTTTTTTGTTTTATTGAATTTTTAAATAAAAATAAATACATAAGTTAATAAGAACAAAAGACAAGACCACCAAACAAATACTGCCCCCACCTGGGTATGTATGATCATAATGATAATAAATAAATAATTATAAATGGGACACCAGAGGGAATATAATAATCATAATGGTGATTAACCCTGATAAGCCTGCATAGCTCAAGGTCATGTAAGTCTAAGTCTTGATCCTCTAAGTCCCAGTTTGGGTGCATTTCACAGGCTGGTCAGTCACTTTTGCCCATCATATTAGATATAATGTACATTGCATTTATTATATCTAATTAGATGTATTTACTGTGGTCCCCCTGGGGGCTCCTGGGAGGTGTTTTGGAGGCAGGTATCCTACAGCCAGGGGTCCCTGGGGGCCTCAAGAGACTTTTAGGGGCCCCAAAATGGCCTTGGGACTGCCTTGAAAGACCTTGTTGTAATAATGGATATTTTCTAAGTTCACTGGCACAAGGGGAGGGGCCCCAATTATTATTCAAAATTACATAAGTATAAATCTCTACAAGTCAATACTGGAGTCCCAGTCACTACTTCCCACATTGGAGGCCCCATCATCTGAGCACTGCTGACAGATTAGATCTGAAGCAGCAAGGATATCCATATCTGCCAGAACAGGAGCAGGCTCCAGTTCTAGATCTTCATCATCATTGGAACTATCAACATTGCTCTCAATGCCATTGGAATCTAGTTTCCTGCACCTATCAGAGTGATGTGGTCTTGCATGGGCTGGAGCCTGTATCCATTCTGCCAAAAGTCCTACACTGTGCCACAATGGGTGTTGAGCTGACAATGATGGAGCCATGGCATCAGATATGACCAAAGCATCCAGTGATCACCCCCAGGTCTGGCCAAGATTGCAAACAACTCAAAGACATTCCAAGAGGAAGAATTTCACATCTGAGTCTTATATTCAAAGCATTCATTAGAACAATTGGCCAAACTAAAAAGAAATATATCATACCTGTAGAAGAATTCAATAGAGTCATCATTGAGAGAATGTCTTTCTCTCCAACAAAGCTTGAGTTCATCCCAACAGTTAGCAATGTCTTGGACAAGTCATATTCCATTTTGAACCAT